>CAFUXE010000880.1:373907-395903 GCA_903364295.1 Serranus cabrilla | reverse complement strand
CACATCAAGGGACCACTGTTATAGACTGTTGACCTGTCCAGGCTGTAAATCCCCCACACCCATTGCATGCTGGGATTGACTCAAGCTTCCCGTGACCCTGAGCAGGATAAGCGGATATAGAAAATAGATGGTGGGTTGAAGAGAATATAAACACAGCACTTGATGTCATATACAGTACACACACCAAGCATACACACACTGCTCCATCAGACAATAAAGAAGGCCTTCAGGCATTTCTGGCTTGAAAATGGAATCAGGTTAAGTGGTGCTTGGCCCTCCATAAGAACTGAGACACTGTCCAGGATGTTGTATGTAATCCTGCACACAAACACAAATTTGTTCTGTTCGTTTCTTTTCACCGCCTACTGAAATAAAGATCTTATTGCATATGTTTGATGTCTTCTTGGCACATTTCATAAGGCTTGTGGTTGTTATTGAGTCTCACGGGTGTCTTCATCTCTGGCAGCATTTCCAAGAAAGCTTCTGTAAAAGCTTTGGCAACCACAGACAGTAAAACGGTTGATAGACATGAACATATACATGGCCATAAAAAGAGGAATGAATATTCTTATATACATTTTTTAAACATATTTCCTGTCATGTTATATATTCAAATAAAATGAGAAGCCATGGGAAATGTAACTACCCTCTTTTTTTCTAGATGGAGGTTAATATGACTTGCTCACAATATTGCATTATACAGTATAATTTCATTGAAATGTGTCTATCTGCAGCATTGTGAGAGCACTGTGGTTGTGTAACACAGATTTCCTGTGTCCATTAAAGAATATTGGTTTTCGCACGTGTGCACGCTGTGAAGAGTGATGCAAATGGTGAGTGGTGGAGGAAAGGTTATTAAATTAAATTGACATGAAGCAGAAACTGCATGGTAATCTCTCTAAAGAGATATCTACATATGAATGCAGAATCTGTAGGCAACAGGACAAGCATTGTGGTTTCCAGATGTAGTGTGTGTAGTATTAGATTATAACCCTAAATTTGCGAAATTTCCACTGCAGATAAAGGACTTTCACCTTCTACTCAGGGGGCTATACAATCCAATGCCAGGAGGATAAGGAGGCTGTTCAACCACTCATTCACACATAAACAGTCAGTAGTAGCTCTCAACATGATCTCCCACACTGAAGTGACTTTCATTTTGCCTTATGCCTCTGTAAAGTTCTCATAAAACCAATCTCCACCTAATCGCCTCTTTTTATACGTGCAGAATGCGCCTGCACACACAGGTCCCATTAATCACAAACAAACGCCACCAAGCTCTCATCCAAACCTTCCAACAGAGTTCATAGTCTCATTGGTTATTGGCTGCGAGATGCCTGAGGGGGTGAATACCAAGCATGTGGCATTCAGAAAGGAATCAAAATACTGTAGAGGAAAAAGATGAAAAGGAAGAAAAAAGAAAGAAACTCAGGGAAAATAACACAACAAGCTGGTGATGGTACAACTGAGCAGTTTGGTTAGTATGCAGACTCACAATGTCATGGTAAGATGTGGTCGATGAGGCATTTTGAGGAAATGAAACACAGATCATCTCAGTGATGTTGTGGCTTTATTGCCACAACTGAAACACGTTTGGGATTTGTGGTTGGGCCATAAAACTCAGCTCCTCCAGAAGTCAATAAAAGACATGCAAGTTGTGGTTGAAATAAATATTAACAAGTAGGAGAATATGTATAGAGGAAATGGTGGGTTTAAATGGGTGGTTATAGCTCTTTGCTGCAGTTTTCTGTAGGTCAAGAAGCAATCAAGTAGAAATAACAACTGAGCGCTCCAGTCAACATAAGGATCCTCCTCCTACTTTTACCCGACACCAGCAGGCTGACAGCACATCTTGGCGTGTCACATGTTGATGTTTAACACGTATAACTGCATGTTTGCACCAAACACAAAGCAGACTTTTGCTTCATGCTACTCATGCAAGTTTGACCACAGGGTCATTTGTGTCTATTTGTGTTTCTTCTGTGAGAGGTGCTGGTGTAGATACAAACACAACATTTGCTTCCATTGTAAATCATGACCAAACGTATCACTGTTACTGCTTTATACCCAGTTTGGAAGTCCCAGATTAAAGAAATGCTTTTCTTTCTAGGTTCATATTATCAGGAAGTCCACACATCGTGTTGTCTGGATGGATCAAAAGTATGCAGAAATAACGTCATCATGATGTCCATTTGTGAAAAATTCGGAATTCATGCTTCGTTAGGTCAGTTCGCAAGTTCAAATGCAAAAGTCATTTTAATTGTTTTGGTTTCTGAATGGAGTGCAGATTGTTAGAGAAAGTTTCTTGCTCAAGCTTGAAAAATTACATTCTAATACTTTCTTCAAATGCTTCACATTTGGTGCGAACACGTAATAATGTTTAGGATTTTAATCTTCTTCGCCTTGTGTGTTAGCATGCTAATCTTGGCTAAGTTCAGCAGATAAATGATAATATGATAATGTTATATGATAACTAATAACTGTTACATTACTTCACTATGAGAAGTATTTGTCACGGCAGATAACAGACAGGAGACAGGCTATCGCCGACTAGGATGAGACAGAGAGAGTCAGTAATCCAAACAGGGTCGTTACCGGGAGAGCAGTCAGACGAGCAGAGGTACATGAGGATATCCAAAAATCAGAGTACTGTATTCAGGCAGGGGTCGAAAACCAGGGAAGCAATCCAGGAATCGGCAGAGGCACAGAAGAGGGGCAGGCAAAACTCGGAATCAGAAACGAAGGGTTGTCACACGTGAGATCAGGATAAGTGGAAAGACGATGGTAAGTAGACGAAAGAATGACGAAAACAAACTGGTGACGAGACAACGGAAACACAGGGTATATATACACACCAGGAGGGGAAGATAACAAGCAACAGGTGAAATACATTAGGGCAGGGAGAGGTAATCACACAGGTGGGAGAAATGAGGGGAACACAGGAAGTAAAGACACCAGACAAGAAACAGAGGGAAGGGCTTTACAATAAAACAGGAACAGACAATACAAAATAAGAGCACTACCGTCTGGGAGCGGTAGTGACAGTATTTTTGCCCAAGTGTTGAAAAACGGGCTCTAAAGTGCCCTCTTCAGTGGCGAGAACGCGCTGTATGTGCCCTTTTTTTTCTTTTCGCCCCTGCCCTTCAAAAAGTCTGTGCACACCACTGATACGTGCAATACTTCTGATACAGTTCTGTCTAAAATCAACAGCCACTTAATTACAAGCACCAATTTAGGGAACATTTTTCTTTAAACAACAATATTTCATGGCAAGTATGCGATGCCCAGCAGCATGAGAAACCCATGTTTTGGAAGGACCAGACATGGTCTGGGACCCCTGAGGATGATCTCTGGGGGTCCATTGTCTTCCTCTAGTTTAGTCAGCGACAGGCAGGATGCAGGCCTGTGGTCAAACCAAACTGCATTATCTGTGTGTATACACAATAAATCTCCACAGGACCTTTAGGCCAAACACAAGATAAAGCCAAACATCCTTCCCAGAAGTGCAGTACAGTAAAGAGAGGGGGTGGGGGAGCTGTAACATCTGCACACAGTTTGAGTAACAGTGGCCTTTCATTCTGTGTATTCAGTGGTAGTTGTATGCTGGTATGAGTATCAGTGTGAGCTCACATAAGAATTCACATCTCCCTTATTTATGTAAAGAAAAGGGACCAGATGTAGTGTTTTTTTTGTTGAGTACCTATCATACTGTTCAGGAAGTGCTGTTAAGAAAGGGAAAAGGAAGAAGGAGGGATATGCATTGAATACAGCATCCTGTCCTTCTAAGAAAAGAGAAAGTTATAACCCCCGCACAAAACATCGCAAACCAAACCAAGAGAATTCAATAGGCTGAGCGTTCAAATCGTGAAATATAAAATGCAAGCTTTCATGCCAGAGTCTTCAGCCTGAGTGATAAAAGTGTCAGCTCGTCAGAATAAAAGAAATATTAGAAGGGGAAACTGTGTTTGAACATATTAATTCCTATGAATGCTAATTTCAGAGGGATTTCAGTTTCTGTTTCTTTTCATCACTGTCATCAAACTCTTTGCCCTAGTTAAATGGGCACTGAAATGAGCAACTGCTGAATCCAAATCCGTCCTAAATCATCCACTGATCAGCCTGGATTGGAATTCATTAGCTAAGTTAGAAGCTCTTTGCTCGAATTGAAAAGATGAGATGAAAAAATGCTTTGAATTCTGGGCATACTTGAATATTGCTCCACACAAAGTATTCAGATCTACAAATAATAATAAAACTCATGTGTTAAAGGTGCAAAAATAGGGGGAAATGCATGGTTTACTGCAGCCATGACACTCTAAGATAACTAAGATAGAAAGTTTTAAATCACATATCTGGTCAAATCTTACACATCGCACCTTAAAATAAGTAAAATACAGCTTCATTTCTTTGTAAAAAAAAAAATGTAGTTGACTCTCATTTCTGTGAAGTTGTACTAAAGTGGTGATGAAAAGATAATCCCAGCAGTGTGAACCCAGAGTGTTTACCATTCTCCCGGAGCTTGTTGAGTTTTAAAATGATAAATTAACAATAAAACAAGGATAAAAGATAAACATGACTGTGTCACCAACATGAGATCAGCGGCAGTTTTGACCCTCAGACCGGATAATGTGCGTCAAGCCTTCAGACGTCATTACTAATTTTGATGGAAAAAGCCAATCAGCATGCTGGCAGACAGAAGGTTTGTTTATCCTGTTACAGTGTGTTGTTGGCCTTCAGCTGGATTTTTCCACTCTTATTTCCTGTTCCAAATAAGATAAAGAGGATTTCATGCTTAACCGTGTCCATGAAAACAGTCTGCTGTCACTGAGGTCTTTTATAATGGGAAAGGCAAAGTGAGGGCAAGAAATATCTTTTCATCTTGTGTCATTGTTGGAAACACTTGAAGCCTGCTGTTGTTGTGTGCAGCCACTGCTGTGAGCATAAATTATGGTGCAAATAGTTGATGCATTTCTCAGAAATAAACATTTCAGCAGAGTGCAGCTGGCTTTGCAGCTTCAAATAAACTAAGCATCCGACGATACTGTTACACTAAGCGTGTCACTAAGTGTTGTGTGGGGTTCGATTGTGCATTCGGGTGATTTCACGTGAATCCTCTCAGGCTTCATGTCAGAGCTCATTGTTTATGCACATCTTCAAATTTAAATTTTAAAAGAGGATAAAATTTGCTGCGCAGCAGGGAACTTAATGAGATTAAAGAGCTTCTGAAGGCTTGATAAATCCCTCTGTTGGCATTGGAAAGTACTTTTCATTACACATCCTGAAGCTAAGCACGGGAAAAGTCATAGTTGCGACTGTTTGGAAGCACTGGAATAATGATTAGACTAGAATATTTGTTTTCACAGAAACACAACCACCTTTTAGATACTGCAGTGAAAATGCAGGTCATTACAGAACAAAGGACCTTGTTAAATTATGACTCTCTGATGTGCTCATATTCTGAAAGTAAATTATAGTATCACAGCCACATTACAGGCATAGATGGATTTAATATAACTACATCAGCTGTTGCAGAGGATCCCTGGGATACAAGAAAAAATATCTATTTTTGTATATAATATATACATTTGTTTTCTTCCTGTTTATCTGAATATCATTTAGAGCCAACCCAAAATACTGTAATTTGACTGGACACCTTTTTTAAAAATGTATATATAAATAAAAAAACATAAAAACATAATAAACATAATATTTGAGTTTTTCAACCATCTTTCTGCGGCTTGGCTGTTATGTGTCAGTCAGTGTTCAGTGTGAGCCACCAGCCTGTTCTTTCAGGGCAAACAGAGGAACAGAAAGGTTGCATTGTGCAGAAATGTATTCTTGTTTCTGAGAAAAACACATCATGGTGATGCATGGGTAGGTGGAAAAAATTCAAAGTTTAACAATTAAATTGACATAGATGCAGTTATAAATGTCACAGATAGCACATTAAGTGTTTCCATCCACCGAACCCGTAGTTTCCCTGTCAGTCATGTTACACTCTGTGTTTGCTCAATTATTCAAGCTGCTGCATTGCCTTCACGCCATGTCAGAGGAAAAAGCTGTTATTTCTCTGTCATGAACACTTTTAAGCCATTTAGATCTCAGGTTGAGTTCAGTTGTAAAATACACGGCACACATCTTCATACACCTCCTGAGAGGATAAAGAACTATTTGAATCTCTTTTCCCCTGGTGGACTCAGAGAGGGGGCGGGGCCCGGCCAGCAGAACTGCCATCTTTGATGCTATTGTGATAAAAACATAAAGATGAAATGCAGTTAGCCTTAAAACTACATGATCTCATTCCCTACACGTGACACATGGAGAGAAACCTGTGTCACTCCTCATACATCCTCGACCAAAACACACCCTCCAATATGGCGGCCTATTTTACCTTAAAAATCCCCCAGCGCCCCTACTTAAAGACAATGGCTGGATAAAGTAGAGGAAATCTTTGGGATGGAGAAATTAACACATATTTCAAGGACGTATAGAAATGATACCAGGAGCGAACGTAACTAGTCATAGAGAGGTAAGATTGCAAATGTAAACAAGATTATTTGTGGCTGAAGAGGAGTACACCCAAACAATGATGTGTTTTTGTTTGTTTTTTTCCTCTTTTGCTCTTCCTCTGCCTGTCAGTGCTGCTGCTGCTGCCTGCATCTGTATGTCCGCCTGTGATCTCAGATCCAGCACCACCCCAGCATCCACCTGCAGGCTTCAGCTCTTCAACACCTCATGTAAACTGCCTCTTGGAGTCTAGACGCCAAATCTAACATATTCTGCTGTTGCAATCAACATTTAAATGTGAGTTGTCTGACTGAAATGTGGTTAAGGTTGTGAATTCAAACAAAGAGTTACTGGCAATGTTTCGCCAACAAAACTAGTAAAGTAAATAGGGAACCCAAAAGCAGAGACTCGAGTTAAACTGAACCCCAAAACCAAATAAGCTGCTTCCATAAGCAGCTACTGCACTACAGTTTCAATAAGATTTTTAAAAAGAAGCATCACATTGATGTGACGTATTTACTGCTTTAAGGCTTAACTTAAAAGAGTAAAGTTTTTTCAAAGGGAACACAAACACTAATATCCAGAGTTCAAGTCCAATGATAGTTTGGCCCATTAACAACACCAGCCTCCTATGTGGACTGTGTGAGCAGCCCAGTGTATCTCATACAGACACTAAAGGTTAACGAAAATGATTCATATCAACGTATCTGCAGTTTGCAGAAAAGTAAAATGCCAACATTTATTTCTGGTTGCTCTGTTTCTCTCTCTCTCTCTGTCTCTCGCAGACGACAGGGACACAATTAGCTTCTCCTAAAGCATCCAGACAGTGGAGACGAGGGAGGGAGAGTCTCAGCTGTGGTTAGGAAGAAATGGTAACGATGAAGAGACGATCATCCATAATGATCTGTAACATCATCCTTATAGAAATCACCCCTTCGTCCTCATACATCATTGCCTCCCTGCTACCACTTCAGCAATGTTAGGCTATAATTCACCTTAAAGCAATGCCAATGATCTACCGGTGACACATGGATGACTTATGGCCATGCAATATATAACACCTGGAACACCCCACACACACGAACACACACGTCTCTGCATTTCTTCCTCTCCTGTGGATTCACAACCATCCACACCTCAGTGCAGATTCTCAGAGTGTCTCTATCTCTTTCCTCTGCATCTTTATATGCAAAACCACATGTCACACATGTCACACAAACCAAGTTCCAGTGGAATACTGACTGGTCACCATAGTAACATACAGGACCCATCAATTGCCGCCTTGACTGTAAATCCCAGAGCTGAATCTTTTTTTTTTTAAATTGTATTTCTTGATGTTGGTGGCAGCTATTACTTTCGAGGGCATGCAGCATGATGAATGTTCCCTTCAATATGTAGTTTTATTACGTTCAAAAAGTAAAACATTTTGAGGATAAATTTGTTGGTACAACTGCTCAAAACATTGCACACTGATGGTAAAATTACTTCCAAAATGGCTGTAAAGTGGAATTAGTTGAGATTGAGTAAAGACTTGCTGTTAATTTGGTCTTACATATTCATCAAGTTATAGTTACTGAAAAAGTACATGTTATTCTCATTATGCCAACACTTCTGTGCCCATTTGAATTCATTATTTTTACATCTCCCCGTGTCAGCATGGGTCCACAGTGCAAAGACATGCAGCTTTGAAACTCTGAACTCTAAATTGCACATAGGAGTGAAAAAGCGCAAGAATGGTTGTCTGTCTTTATTCACTCTTTTCAACCACACGTACCTAGTTCTAGTGCTGGAGCTGGTTCTAACCTGCATCAATCACATTTCAGTTAAGCAAATCAAATAAAACTAATGATACATCTTGAGTTGGTCACAATATTTCCGCCTCCAGCCCTGATGTAAGTGGTTCGTGGTTCAAGACCAGCAAAGACTCTGTAACCAGATTTCCTGGCTGAGAGCCGGTTCTTTGGCCGTCAAAACTCAAATTATGGTTCAAGATTAAGAGTCTGAACCAGCCCCGTTACTGCCTTGGTCGAAAAGGCGTATATGTGTCTGCCCTGTGTTACGCCCCCTCTTTAAAAATGAGGATGGCAACAACAACCAAAGAAATGAAGGAGTCAAAGTCTTGTGAAAAGTAATTTGTAGTTTATTTTACAGTGCTCCAACGAAAAAAAAACATTCAACAAGTTTCACAAACTGGGTGGGAGGAATGGGACAAGGTGGTGATGCCAAATAATCGAAAGTAAGAAAACAAAACAAGGCCTGACTAACTCCTGACTATTACAAAACAAAATCAAGAAACAAAGGCCTAACTAGCTTCTCTAAAAACTGATTTGCTATAACTACAAGTGTGGCACCAACCAATCAACCTAGTGTGTCTAACAGAAATTCACCTACGTGTTGCAATGTAGGGTACCCAACGTACCTAACGTCCCAACCTCCTCACCACAATTGCTGAACATAAAGTCAAAGTTTCCAACCAAAAAACACAGATCTCACAGACAGCGCTTAACAAAGGAATGATGGCAGCCACTGGTGATCCTCACTGTGGGCCCTTTTAAACTGCCACACACCACCTCTAATTGGCTCAGCAGGTGGAAATCAGCTCCGCAGGTAGATCCCAATCAGGTCGTTTACACCTGAAAGAAACAGAAAGGAGGGGGAGGAGAGGCAGAACCACACAAACACCACAATCCCTCTGGCACGTAACACCTGTGATAGTCTGGGGACCAGCTAGGATGGGTTCAAGCACCCTGTGACCCGAGTTCGGATGAGCGGTTAAGAATAATTAATTATTTTTACAATTCTATTTATGTGATGAAACGTTCTTCACACAGTTTGTTTTAACACACAAAAACAACTTGTCCAAACACAACTTGTGAAAATCCTGTTTCACTCAAACAATAAAACAGAAATACAGCTGTTTGGCTTGTGCATACAAATATAACACTGATATATTCAATGCTCCCTCGCCTGCTGTGAAACAAACAGAAAAATCTCATTTACAAATCAGCAACAGTTTTATACACACAGAAACAAATGTGTTTTTTATCCATGCCGGTTCACATGCAACATGTATACAAATACCGCTCTGAATTTCAATGTTTGCCCTGGCATTTGAGGTGTCCTGCAGGGACACATTCACATTCAACTGCTTCACCCTGTGTGGCGCTCTAATGTTTCTCCTCTCTTCTGTGTTGACGGCTCAGTACAAGACTTGGCAGCTATATATATAAAGGCAGATTCCCTGAGGAAGTGAGAGGGTCTGCAGGACACAGGTCTTACCTCCAGCTGCTGATCCACCTGCTCTCCTGTGATTCACACCACATGGCTTTATCGCACTGTGTGTTTGTGTTTACGTGTGTGTGCAAACTCTGGTAGGTCAGTAAAACCTATTTTGTATTCATCGTATTCAGTGCAGCCCTCACAGCCTTTAGAAGGATACTACATGAAAAAGCCACAGGCTGCTGCTGACATGTTGATTATAACTCATGAGGACACACACACACGCACACACACACACTTGCATTAAGCTTTTAAAATCAGTATGTAAATGCTGGGCCGATGAATACCACCAAAAAGTAAAGCAGATTTCCCATTAAATGCTTGTAAGCAGTTACAGAGTTTATTTAAGTTAAAGACTAGTGGTTTATTTTTATTTAATATAATCAAGTTTAAATTGTATGATTTATGCTGATTGATTCTCCAAAACATCTTCTTTTGAATAGATGTAACATGTTGAGTTCTTATGATACATCTCTACAGTTACTCTCGAAACAAACCCAGCTACTGTATCTTTGAAGTGCTTTAGGGCACATTCACACACACACTAAGTGGTACTAAACATCTTCTAGTGACCATCTCACTTTCTAACCGCTCTGGTTGCTTGGTAACAGGCGTTTAATGTGGCTTTTATTGGAGGGGGATGACACCAGCAGCACCTAAAGTGTGAAGTTTCTCTGAATCATCACCTTGACTCCACTGAGATACAGTGATGATGTTTGCCTTCACTAACACGTTTTAAAATGCAATTACAAAAGCATCCACTAACACAACTCTGAACATTTATTCCCTGCAATTCCAGTCTGAAAATAATACAACAGCTTTCATACAAATGTATATAAATTAATTAATGAAAGAAGCAATCAATTTGTAGCCACTTCATAAAAGCTTTTATATTTATAAAAACATTTATAAAGAATTACCAGTGTTTGCAGCGAAGGATCATGCTATGAAAAAAGGGAGGCATTTTAAATTTCTAGCAACAGTTTGTTGGAATAAATACAAGTCCTGCATGATTGCATAAGCGTGGACAATGTAATCGTTACTGAACAGACAGCAAGTTAAAGTCAAACCTCATCAGATAAGACTGCAAGGGCAAAGTACTTTTGGAGTGCAATTTTGATCCAGACTGAAAAATCTTGACAACTATTGGATGAATTGGTCATGAAATATTGTACATGTTCACATATGATTTTCAGAGGCAATGATGACATCACCATGAACCTCAGCTGTGCTGTGTGTTTAGTGTAATGAGTAATTTCATTTTCATACATTTATCAACCAGGCCATGCTGCCTGTCCTCAGCATTTCCCAGGGTGTTCCCAGGCCAGATGGGATATTTTATCTCTCTATCATGTTCTTAGCCAAACTCTTAGCAGTTGGAGTTGCCAACAGTATTCCTAATGGGAAGCACCCAAGAGTCATCCTTGTCATATGCCCGAACCACCTAAACTTTGCCATTTTGACACAAACAGTGGCTGTCCTCCATCTCTCTTTGGATGTCCGAGCTCCTCATCTGTAAACTGAGCCCAGCCACCATATGGAGGAAACTCTTTACAAGCATTCTTGCCACTTTCCAAAGCTCATGACCATTGGAGAGGGTTTGAACGCAGATGGACTGGTTTTCCCACATCACTGCTGCTGCTGACGTTGAGTGTGTACACCTGTTACATATATTCTGCAACTTTAAAAGTAGAAAAGGAGCAGTCAAACTTTCTGTGCAGTGTGTGGCAAACAATATACAGTGTAGGTGTCAGTTTGTCCATGAAAAAACACTGCAGCTTCTTAAGAGCAAAACAGTTCCCATGCCTTGCTTCCCAGCCGATGGTGAAAAGTGAAGGGAGAGTCTGTGGGATTACAAAGCAGAGCAGAGTGCTGTTCTCTGGCTCTCTGCAGTAACAACACACTCTAGGTTGCAAAATGTAGACATATATTTTCATTGCTTTTTGGGGGGGGCATCAACCTTGCATGTAAAAATAGGCTTGAAGCATAAATAAAGGGGTCAAACTCAAGACTCCAGAATACTTGTACTCATTAGCTTTGGGCAATAACTCAATCCAAACCTGGAAAAAGCAATCCACCTTTTCATGTTATGGTTTGATGGCCACAGATCCACATCATCTGCAAAGAGCACAGATGCAATTCAAAGGCCCCCACATGGAAAATCCCATTCATCAAAATCACAAACAGAAGCAGCAACAAAGGATAACCTTTTAGCCAGTGAAAAATTGCTTGACTTTGTGCCAAATATACAGTCACAGCTCACAGCATGGTTTCACAACACATGTATGATTATTACCATATATTATATATATATTATATATATACATTATTATGCTAGACGCTAGACTAAAATGGTGAATGCTGTTGTGACTACAGTCCCAGTGTTTTATCATACACTAATTTGTTGAATTTTAATTGTAGTAAAATTCCAGATGATGAAAAAAGAAAAGGATAGCAAGAAAAAAGTAGGACAGATCATAATGTCCTATTTGAAACGAAGTCTCTTTTATTTCTTGCCCTCCTGGTAATACAATCGGAGGAAACACAGCTTTGTGTTGTACAAAAGAAAGAGAGCAGCCACACAAATGTTAAAAAGGAATCTAAGGGGATTTTATTCTCAGACTGTCTGTCCTTTTATTTTTACATCTTCAACCCAATCCTTCAGTGTGACGTAAGAAAGAATGAGCAATCATCTTTAAGTTTTCCTCTATAAAGAAAGAAAAACCTTCTGACAGCTTCAGGCAACATCTGTATGTGGTGTCGTGGGATTTTTTTGGGGGGGTCTAACATGACTCATCTGAATCCTTGTCCTCCCTCTGTCACTATTTCTGTCTGCTGCTTCTGATCCACTCTGTCCTGGAGCCAGACGTGCCTACAGAAAGGTAAGTGTGTGATGTGAATGAATGACTCATGTAGTGACACACTTATAAATCAAACTCCTCCTGCATACCACAGTAAGTGTCATTCTTTGCATGGATGTAAATAAAACAAGCTTCATACTGTACAAAAGAAGATGCAAGGACTGATTAGGTCACGGGAAATCCTGTTTAGAGACAGTTCAGCTGACTTACTGGTGCATTGTGGGAGGTCACACAGAAGGCAAAAACACGAGGAAGGGCAAAATGATATGAAATATTCACAGAAATGCAGAATAATCAATGTGCCCGGTGTGTTTGATCGTGTTTGCATGCAGCTGTGTGCATCTGACGAATCTGCATATTATGCCAATACAAGTCAGCAATTATAGGTTTCAAACTGATGAATATATGTGTGTGTAAGTGTGTGTGCATGTGAGAGAGAAGGGGTGTAAACAGGAAGGCAGATCTGGAGGGAACTCTGCTTTTAGAAAAAGGCTTCTTTGAATCCACTTTTGTACCGGCAGCAGCAGGATGCAACACCCAGAATACAACAAGGCACAAACACGTCACCGGAAAAGTGAAACTTACTTCTGAGGCTACAAATACCTCAGAGATACACTTCTGCCTCTCCATAAAGATCATAAAACACTTCCTACTGACAAATTTTATGTCATCCATGAACTTATTCACAGACTGCTTGCAGGGATCTAGTTTTGTAGTTGACAAAGAGTGTTATGTTTTGAAGTACTCGGATGGCTGGTTTAAAAGGTTTAAGGAAACACTTCGAGAAATACATTTATTCACTTTCATGCTAAGAACTTGATACGAAGATCGCAAATCTGTGTGGTAAATAGGAAACTTGGCATAAAGCTTGGAGAATCTTTTCTGGTGAATAATGCTGTTTTTGAGCCAACCGGGCAGCACTGTGGTAGCAAGTAATCTGATCAAACAGCAGTGGTGCGCCTGCCTGGTACTAACCGGTCAGACCAGCTGGAAATATAGATGATGAACAATTTGGCAATGGTGGAAAGGAGCTTCAGAGAGCTGGGTATCATAGGAGGTGGGT
This sequence comes from Serranus cabrilla, assembly GCA_903364295.1. Taxonomy (NCBI): domain Eukaryota; kingdom Metazoa; phylum Chordata; class Actinopteri; order Perciformes; family Serranidae; genus Serranus; species Serranus cabrilla. Next base: position 382,193 of record CAFUXE010000880.1, on the reverse strand, counting down.
GGGCAGACAGGTGTGACATCAGAAAATCCAAAATTCACTCTCAGTGGTTTCTTTGACCAAAGAGCCCAAATACATCCAGATACCTACAATGTAGGGCCATAGCCCCACCCAGTGGAAAGTATGGCCAGTCAGTGGAAACCCACCCCACACCAAACGTTTTTTTTGTTTTGTTTAATCCAGACAGAATAATTTAATTATTGAAGGTCGCTCTCTCAAACACATTGTTAATGTTATGAAAAGGAACTATTTCCATTCTTGTTTAAGGTAAGGAAAACAATGACATGCCATTTTTTGCTTTATCCATACAAATAGATTAGTTTCAAACATATTGTTCATGTGAAATGGAACTAATTCATTAGGTTTATGCGCAAGACAATTCTGTACATAACAGGATGGGAACACTAGTCTCCTAGCTAGAGAGTTTTACACATCGAGACTAGACACAATTTAAAGGAAAACTATACATTTTGAGTAAATTGAACAACTGTCCATGAGAATAGCCTGTGATAAGTGAGCTACCGTGACACAATCGACCAGCCGATTTTGTCACGGTAAAACAATACCAGGCTTGTTTTTCCCTCTATTTCCAGGCTTATGCTAAGCTAAGCTAAGCTTAGCTAATATAAGGCTTCTTGCTGTAGCTTCATATTCAGCAAAGAGACATGGAAGTGGTGTTGATCTTTTCATCTAATTCTCAGCAAGAAAATAAATAAAATTTCCCAAATCTCAAATTATTGCTCTGTGTTTTTCTCTTCCACATACAGATCCCGTAGGAGCTAAATAAGTATGATGCTACAAGAAAAGGTAGCTTTACTGCCAAGTGATTCTGTGAAAAATCTTACATGTCAGTAAGCTTGCTGCCGCGCATGAAGACTTGATTGAAGGTCTGGCAGGAATTCAATAGCAAATGTTAAAGATGCATACTATACTGCATCTGCTGTGAAGAGTCATGTGACCAGCCACTGACACATATTTGCACTAGTTTCCTATCATTCCCATGCACCAGAGGGGTTTTTGCTCCTGAAGGCGCATCCAACAGCATCAATAAAAGCTTCCGCTAACAGGATATATTGCCAGCTGAATGATTACTGTGACACATCAACAGGGCGCAAAAGTTACAAGATGTGGAAACTGCAAACATCTGGCAGCCTGTAAATCTGTCAGAAAGAGAACTTAATAAGATTTCTCTCAAACTGACAGGAAGCCAGCATAAGCCCATATCTTATCTCCAGCGTGTTCTCTCTACAGCGAACTCGTCCAATTCTCACTGCAGCAACGACCCAGTTTTCAAATGGGAATCATTAAAATTTCATCACATCTTTCATCTCATCTCAGTTTTACAGATTTAGATTCAGGAATTTCACTTCTACAACTACATTCATGCAGGCTTAGCTTCCAGTTAAACTGGATTATAAAAATAAAATACAACTTCTGCACTCAAACGGGTGATGACAAATAATAAAGAGATACTACTTTTTATGGTCAGTACGAGTTACAGTGTCAAAGCAATTCCTCCATCAGCATCTCGTCAGGGAGAGTAATAAAACTGGATCATAGAAATTGGAAATTTGATACTAAATCCTGTCGTACACAGTTAAAGTAGAAATTACTCAAAGAAGTGATGCCAGAAAATAAATAAACTCTGTCACTGAGGCCCTGGACCATGTTAGTGATGTTATTGGAAAAATTATGTAAGATGTTGCCAAAGTTGGAATAAATTCTGAACAACAAATCCTCCTTTCAAACAACCACAAATGTTTGTTTCTACCTTCTAATAGGACCCACGGGAGCATTTACTAAATATTCCCACCCATTGCTGGCAGGACATCAATCTAAACCTATCATACCTAAATGTGCTGTTTACTGTCATGGTTTAGGTGCAATGATTGTAGTTTGTTAAGGTTTAGGCTCCTAAAATACTTGATAGGGACGTTTGTTTTGCATTTGTTTTGTCACTTTCACATATAAGTCTATGACGTAGTTACCCAGTCTCAGGGGCTTGTACAAAGTGTTATGAGCTCGTTTTTTGGAGGACGACTCTCATTCAAGTAGCCCCAGTCTGTTGATTTGAACACTCACACACACTATTGCACACTATGTCTGTGCTTATAATATGGTGCAAATGAATTTAGTAATTCCCTCTTGGATTGAGCTCTGCTTTTCCAGCCAAGTGTGTGTAATTGTATTTCTAACAGAGTGAGGACCAAGTTTTTAACTAACAGAGTGAGGACATGTTTGGGAAGTGAGGACATTTCGGCGGGTTGTCACTTCTTCAACGGCCTGTTTGGGGGTTTAGACTTGGTCTTCAGGTTAAGGTCAGGGTAAGGATTGGGATGAGGCATTTAGTTGTGATAGTTAAGTTTGGGTGAAGGGCCTAGGAAATGTATTATGTCAAATAAGGGTCCCCACAAAGTCAGAAGTACAAGGATGTGTGTGTGAGAGAGAGCAAGAGGAAGAGAGAGAGAGAGACAGAGAGAGAGAGAGAGAGAGAGAGAGAGAGAGAGTGAGTAAGTGTGTGTGACAGAGTCCAGCTGTGTGGTGAGCTGGCCAGCAAAAGGGGGAGTCAGACAGAGGAGGGCAAAAGGATCACTGGGGAAAAGGAAAGAGGAGGAGAAAAATATGAGAAAGGTGAAAGCAGGAAAGAGGATTAGAGTAATAGAGAAAATGTCAACATCGGGTGATAGGGAACATGCACTGGGGGGTGGTGAAACAAAGATGAATGATCAAGTAGCCTGAAAATGTCAGAGCAGTGGTTTTGTGTTTGGCAGCCCTGTTTGCTAAAAGTTTAATTCATATACAACTAATCTCCATGAACAGATATCTGCATAATCTTTGGGCAAGAAGTTGGTATCTAAAGTGTCCTGCTGTTTCAGTCTGAGTACTATGGACCAATCAGGTTTACTGTTGGAGTCCTCTAGAGGCTTTAGGAATTAGGAAGGAAGCCAAAGGCAAGTGATGATGTGAATACCTGAGTTCATGTCCACAGTGAAACCAAAATTCAGTGTTGTTATTTGAGTTGATCTCCTGTTACCAGTCGGGGGGTTAATTAAGGAAACACTACTGTACATGTGGAGAGCCAAAGTGGGGGAGTGGCTGAAATTCACCCTTGCAGCCCATTGGCTACCCATTTTTGCTTGTTTTTGTTTTAGATTCATCTGCCTTCAACAACAACTACAACATGGAAGTCTTGGCTCGGATATCAGCTGGCCACAGTTAACCCCCCAAAAATATTGGCTGTTTTCTAGAGAGGTTAAATACTGGCAAATAATTTTTTAGGCAACGTAATGCTGCCTGGATCACATTTTTCATCAACATAATAAAGACCCAACGTGTACGCAAGTATGCGAAAACAGCTAATGCCGGTTTAAACAGACACATTGCCACTTTCTCGGAAACACTGTCCTTGTCCACTGCTCGACCAATCCTAGGTATTGGACTCCAGCGTAACCCCAAGATGCTCATGTGCAGTTGCTGACTTTGGCTTTGGATTAAAGCATCTGCTTAATGAAACTGTAAAATATTTTGAAAGTCAGTAAGTGAATAAAAGGTTGAAAGAGTGTTTAACAGAAATGACTCAACTGTTACTTCGTTAGATGCTGACCTTTTCTTCACAACTCATTTCCAGGCCTAAACTCTTTCTATTGCATTTCATGGGAAATTAAATAGATTTTTTTTTCTTAGGGCTTTAATGGTGGTTTATTACCTCAGTCAGTTATAGTACCTTGTTCTCTGACTCTGCAGGCCTGAGTAGCTCCCACAGAAACAAAGGGGAGGGAGCAGGATGTCAGTACGAAGGGGACATTTCTGTATTTGCTAATCTGTGCAGGATAATTAAGCAACTTCTGCTGAGGTGATGTTGAGTAAACACGAATGTGCTCATTTAATATCTTAGGAAAAAAAGTAAATAACTGGGAAAGAGCAGTTTATGTGGGTGGAGGGGCAGAGTGGGAACTAAAGAGGGTGAAAGATTGGGAGGATGTCCTGTTTGGGTCATGTGCTTCAGAGCGTTTTACTGTGGGAAAGTGTGTGTGTGTTTGTGTGTGTGTGTGGTCTGGCTGTGAGAACTGACTTTTGAGGGCCCACAGTTCTTTTAAGGACATTTTGGATGGTCGTCATGGTGATAAGTCATTGGTCGAGGCTTTAGGTGGAGTTGGGCATAAAGCGTTTCTGCCCAATCACATTCATGTCGTCAATACAACGTCCTCATGAATGTAGAAAACCATGTGTGTGTGTATGTAGTATGTGTGTGTGTTCCTCCCCCCACTCGTTGGCCTCTACACACACACGCACAAGACTTTAACCATTAATTATAAAACCAAAACATGCCCCTGTAGTGATCAGTCACACTGTGTACATTACATCAAAAATAGAACCATTTAAAAACATGTCAGCGTGTGTGCATTATGCATGCCGGGATCAGAGAACAGAACAGAGGAAATTCATGGAGGACGCTGGGAAACAGAAGAGCTGATTAAATATATATAAGAAGGTGTGTTTTTTTTCATACAGTGGGCCTCACGCAGCAACATTATCTTACTTCTGATGAATCACAATAATGGTACTAACACAACATCTATAGAAAAACAAGTTCCAATCAAATTCATCTTTAACCTTCTTTATTGTAAATCTTATCACTCCACTCTCTCCACAACACCTGTATATACTAATGACTTTACTCCAGATGTGCCAGATGCTTGAATCCCATTTGATCTTAATTGTTTATTAGCACAGGTATCGCCCCCTAAACTCTATAGAGGGGCAGGTGGGGTGTCGTGTGCAAAATCAGTGCCACCTAAAAAGGCAGAAAAAAAAGAAGAAGAAAAAAAAAGAAAAACCTCAGCAGCAGTGAAATCAATGTTTTGTTAAATAAACGTATATAATCGTCTTATATGTGAATATAATAATCTATCACAATCCTGTGTGAAAACCAGATGCTTTTGTCTTATCTTAGTGAGAGTGCTCTGGGATAAACACAGTTCCAGAGCAAAAATAAAAAAAACGTTGATGAATCTCAATAATCAGTGGGTTCTAACGAAAAAGGACCAAATCCTGGAAAACAAAAACAAAAAAACATGAGGAAATTGTTCATGTATCTCTTCCTGCATGAGGCCTATTGATTCATACGGATACAGTTTCTCTTTAACATAAGGATGACAGGGGCCAGGGTTGATGGAAAATGTATAATAGCAACAGTTATAAAATACAGTAATTTTGACTCTGTCCTCAAATGTTTGATGCTATAAATGAAAATCACAGGTGTTGCTAATAACGTTAATTTTTTAAATGTCCCCGTTGAGCTGCAGTCACATCAGATCTTCGTCATGTGTGTTGTGGCAAAAAGCATGCAGGACAGGAAATAGCATGTGAAGACTGTAAACACACATTGCAGGAGCCAGAATGGTTAGCGGGTTAACAGCAGCTGTCCACAGAGCACAGCTTCTTATCAAACACTTCACTGTCATTAACCTCAGAAGCCATGACTGCGTGACAGAGAGCCGGCACGCACAGCACCAGGACACTGGGACTGAAGCAGCTGAATGGAACTCAGCCATCATTACAATGTATTATTTACACTCTTTGTTCTTACATAGATATGGCAGTCATCTTGTCATTAATAGAAGTTGGTATAAACACAGTGAGAAATGAGCTTTAAATGGCTTAGACATAAAAGTCGTGTTTAAGTTACCGCTAGTCTCAAATAAATAAAGATTGTGACATTCATAATTAATACATTCCAGATATAATTAAACAGATCTGAACAGAGAAAATGGTCTAAAATGAGGAGATGTGACCGGAAACTGCTGTAAAATGCTGTAAAAATGACTGATGTTGAATGTTCAAGCAAATATATCAATAAATACACCAAAACGTTTTTTTTTTTATGTTACTATTTCCAGCTGATGTAGCTATTGTGAATTTGAAGAATATCTGATCCCATTTTGTGACTAAATTGTGCAAAAATGCAGTAAATTTGTCACAGGAACCACATACTCCATCATCATTTCATTGATTTCTTTCAGGCGGAGGAGCTGAACTGATCAGTGAATCACCTGCTGAAGTCTCTCTGAATGGACGCTGAAGCATGTGTGTAATTGAAAAAACACAAAGCAGGAATTCAGTATTTTGAGTCTTACAATGTGAGCAGAAAATAACTTTATAAAAGGCCATAACTTGAACCTTGAAAAGCCACGGTTGAGCAACAGTGCTTTGTGGCTTGCCAGCATTCAGCCGTCACAACAGTGCAGCGCTGCGTGGAGGCATGGCACTCTCGCACTTCCTGCAAAGCTTTTGGTCAAAACCACTGGGTCAACCCACTTCCCTGTATTCTTCTGTCAACTCTGGGAAAAAGCTTTAATATCCTTCCTGCCTCTAAGACGCTGGCCGTAGAGGCGGCCATCCTTGAGGGCAACTGCACTGCGAAGTGTCCCCTCACCGCAGAGTGAACCACTGTGTCCTCTGTTTGTGTCTCTAAACGCTCTTGTTTGCCCCTCAGAAGAAACAAAAAACTCTTGTTTCGCTTCCTGGTCGGTTTGAGATGGAATAAATATTGCCTGATATGTTGCCGTTTGTTTGTTTAGGTGGAGCCCGTAATGATACTGTGATTGTTTTGTGGTCATTGAATTTGTCTTTTCCGGCTTTGAGCCGCACAATCCAGACTCGACAGCAATGTCAACATCATTGACCATCACCCAGTGACAGCGATGACTGCATTGTTTGACTCGGAGTTTATTTACATGATGCAATGATAAGATTTTTAACTGCAGCACTGGGTTTTCTTTGTATTGTTCCAAAGGTTTACACAGACACTTCGTCATGGATTCAGCTGTCTGACTGTTTGTATAGGTTCAGATAATATTGTTTTCTTAATAAAAGAATAATGCACGTACACACATGCTTGACTGAGCCGACTCTCCCAGGGCTTCATGTTCTGGTCTGAACAAAGTCGATGCTTTTTCCAAAGGATTTTCTCTGGAGTGTGAAAATCGTACATTCTGTTTTCTAATTCATCTCTGAACAAAGCAAGAGGCCGCGTTTATAAAGAAAGTCAACAGAAACAGAGTCAGCAAGAATATGACACAAGTTTAATGTCATCAATTCTAATAATAAACCCAAACCACATTTTTTACTGCTGCAATTTATTTGTTGTGTCATTATAGACACATACAGTATATCTGCATGATCAGGCTTCTTTACTGAACCCTGGCAGTTGTATGTCAATGTTGGCTATGTCAGACTTAAAAGTAATGTCCGTTAATGATAAACCCAATTAAAATACTTTAAACGACAGATCTAGCTGACATAAGTGATCTATTTTTATTTAGTTCTTAGTGTCGCCCCTCAATGACAGAGTGGGAGACAGTAGCCGTGTTTCCATCAATACATTTCGATGCGCATTTTGAAGATTCACATAAGAAAACTTTGATGGAAACAACAAAATTCGATAAAACTTTCTAAAATGTGCATAGACATTTTTAAGGCTTGCTTGAGGTGGTTTATGAAAAAATTAATGAATTCCCTAAATGGGATCTGAAAAATGCTCACATGACTGATCAGCTGTTTCTGCTCTGCCAGTTAAGACCAAGACCAGCTGACATTAATTGAATCCAATTCCTGAAGACTTTTCTCATCTTCTCTCGTAGATGGCTAAAGTTTTCTGTTTAGTGACCTCTTTTGTTATTTTTTCTCTGTTGCACAATCTATTCTTCTTACTAAACCAGTTGATGGAAACATCTCTATTTCACATTTTCTTTAACGCAACATTTCAAAATTTGCTTTGACTTTAAAGACAACATGGCTTCTGTTTTCGAAAGTTAAACGTGCACTACAGGTGCAAAAGCACATGTTGTGGAGCATGGAGGAAAGTGGAATCTATAGTATAGGGTAAAAGTGGAGATAGTGAATTGGTGTTCTGGGGGCATGTAAACAAGGTAATGACGAGAACTGCAGAGAAGCTAAAAGCAGCAGCATAACCAAATGTGTACCTGCAGGGAACAAAAGAGGTTGTGAGGAGCAGCCAGGGCTTTATAGGCTGGTGACAACGGGGCCCAGGTGTTCCCAATCACTAATGATGAGGAGTGTGGTGAGACAGGCAGGGGAGGACAGGGTTTGTCATAGAGGGACATGCTGTATTATTAAGTGCCATGTCCAATATGGTGATTGTGAAAATGTTTGACTTTCCCAGTAAACTTCAAACTGATGTTGACAGGAGTGCTAGTTCTAGTTAACCACAATTACCCCCTCTTGGTAAGTAAGTTAATACAAAATAAATAGATAAAAGTAACTATA
>CAFUXE010000880.1:345727-373875 GCA_903364295.1 Serranus cabrilla | reverse complement strand
CTTGCCTCGTTAGCGGGCGGTGTCGGGTTCGAATCCGGCTCGGCACCCTTTCCCGCATGTCTTCCCCTCTGTCTCCCCCTTTCACTCTCGCACTATCTACTAACGCACAAAAATGCCAAAAAATATATCTTTAAAAAAAAAAGTAACTATAACACATCTAATAAGCTATGAAATCTTCCTGTTTTGGACTCACTTAATGTCAATAGTCAAAAACACCACATTTTAACTCAACCCAGTATATTCTCACTAATTCACAGAAGGCAGTGATTCAACTAAAATAAATAATTTGCACAATTTTAAAGACTGGTGTGTCCCCAAAACAGTCAGGACACTGCAAAACTTAAATAAAGGCATAATGCATCAAATTAAATTCAAAGTATATATTTACAAAAAAAGTTAGCAGTTTGAACTTAAGATATGATTTGCAAATGATTTCTTTCGATTTTCATTCCACGGTTTTGGCATCAGGTTGTACTGACTGTGATCAGATAGAATAACTGAACACGTCCGTCACCACCAGGGGCCTTCAAAGACCTGTGACTATAATATGCCACTTTATATTGCTGCCATTTCAAATGTGTGCTTGTCAAATAAATTGTGTTAACTTTTGTTCTGGTAATGTTGCCAAGCATGGAAGTAAATACGTATGGCTTAATAAAGTTGAGAAAAGCTTAATTTCACGCTCCTATGGCACAATGCAGATTGGATAGATCAGAGATTGGACCCGTCAGCAGCTTTGGGTTTTTGTGCCAGTTTTTCTTTCATGTGGTCTGTTCCTCAGATCAGGAAGCTGGGACAGAAAAGCACAGTTCTAGCTTTGATTGGGCTTAAACTGTGACCTTAAATCGTCTCCACACAGTGAATAATTCAACGAGCAGATCTTCAAATGATAGAATTAAGATGCCGGTGCGGGCCGAAAACAACTCTTTACCTTTTGCCGGTGATGGATGTTTAGTCCGACACAGTTCACAGCTTTACCTCTCAGATGACAGATGACATGGACTAAAAAGAGGAATTAGACAAGCAGACAGGTTTTATTTGTACGCAGGGACCTCTCAAGCGGGTGGAGCAGCTTCTGGATGACTTAAGAGCGGATAAATCTCAGGCGGGTTTGTTTCATGGAGGAAACACCTGCAGACCTTGTGTTGAATCATGACACTTGCTGAATGTGGAGTATGTAGTTTGTTCTCGATGACTTCGAGAGGGTTTTGAATGATGCTTAATGCACCTCATGACCCCTGTGCTGGGCTGAAGCTCTTTTAATAGTGAAACAATGCTACTACAAACTTCCCAGTGAGTCAAGTCTAAAGGGAGAGTACAGCACAAGAGCCAACCTTGAGCCTTCAGAAATAGAGAGGATTTCCAAACAAACCAACCGTATTTCCTGCATTCTAGTGACTTTTACAGAATGAAAATAACAACAACAGCATTTCCATGTTATATACCTAATCAAATAGAATTATATGTTGATTGTGTTCATTAAGTTGTTGGGTGTCTTGGCTCAAGTCGCTGAGGACCACTGAGCTGAGAATCTGTGTTTTGCTTCATTCATCAGTACAGTTTCTCTCTCTTAGTAGTCTCTCCATTTCTCTCTCCATCTCCCACGCATTGAGGAAGATGGGGGGGAAACAGTTGACTTTTGGGGCCAGATACCAAAAGCAAAAAAAAAGGGCGAAAATGTGTCACGAAGAAATTCTTGAGAACTGTAACCAGGAGAGGGGAATAAAAACGTCTCTACTGGGAATATTGGGAGAGTTGGCAAGTATGGCGTAAGTGGAAAAATACAGGAAGGCAGTTTGAATTCTGCACGGAAATGGCGGACTCCGCCACTAACGATAAAGACTACTGAAAAGAGAGGCTATTACAGGATGTAAATACATTGAGTGGCAATGGCAGAAGAAATTAGGACCAACATTTTAGAATTATAACTTAATCCCAGGACTGACAGGTCAAGGGCACCTAACCCCCCCACTGCTCCCCGGGCAGACGTATGCTGCCCACTGCTCCATGGTGCGTTCACTGGTGTGTAAAGGACGGGTTAAATGCAGATGACATATTCACTGCTTGCTGCTTTGGTTTGTGTGTGCAAAAAAAAGAACGACTTAATTTTTTTTTTGTTGCAACAGGTTTCTAGCAATCTATACTTTTTAGCATTCATATCCTTTCACAGTTTTTTTCTGGCTTCAGACTGGCTTCTAAGTGTTTGGCAAGGCTGTTTTTCAAATCAAAAGATTTTTAGCTAACAGCAGATGTCTCAGGCTTTGCAGAAACACTAAACATAAGTTCACAGATATAAGCAAAGACCTCAGAAAATGAGCTGTACAGTGTTTCTGTGTACTTTGTTCATTTAAAGAAGGAGAGCAAACAGTTATGTTAAGAGCCATTTAATCAGTTTCCATAGACAAAAATGTGCAGGTGAGGACTGACAAACAGAGATTGATGTCATATGCTTTGGAAGAAAATAAAAAAGCAGTGCTTGGTTTAGTTTGACTCGTGGCTGTGAGGACTGCGGTTCAAAGAACCCATGAAGTGCATGAAGTACATGAAATCAAGCTTTCCACAAAGGAATCAGCTTCAAAGCGTCAGGGTGTGTTCCTCACACTGGAAAAGCAATGCAGCTACAGTAGACAGCACAGACAGAGAGCAGAACTGTACAGTGCAAGGTCTCAGAGTCAGTTCATGGTTCTTTGCTTCCTTTGAGAACCCCATTTTTTAAGTATTGACAGTATTTTCTTCAACAGTATCTGATAAGTTACGCTGTTAGAAAACAGTCCCTTGAGGCTCAGGTGGTCACACAAGAAGTCCCAAAATATATCGTCATGTTGCCTTGTCTTTGGGTTTCACACCAGTGTATCCTTTCCAGTGCCGACAGTCCGATCAGGTACTCAACAGTAAGATCACAACTCGTAGAATCAATATTGTTTGGCTTCTTTTTTTAATCCAAGCCATCACACAGTATCATGTAAATGTTTAACAAATGGTTTCCTCTGGGAGTCTCATTTCCCACCACTTCAGTCACTGCTTCTGATGTTTGGTGGATGCTTTGGCCTTCAGCAATGATTCAGTGCTCTGACAAGAATCTCCGAGGTCAACGGTCCAGATCCATGAGCTTTAAGGAATGCACAAGATCGAGTTGATTGTCCCGCTGGTGAAGTTACCCAGTAAATGATGTCAATGCCAAATGAACTAACCCTAACCCTAACTCCTCAAAGGAATACTTCAACTATGAGGGAAGTAGGCTTATTTGCTTTTTTGTTCAGAGTTAATGAGAATATTGATACTCAATACTTAATTGTAGAAAATCAATAAGTTTTGACAGCACTAATAAAAAGTTTAAAACCAATCCAACCAACTACAAGAATTACTCTTCTCGTAAACCGTTGTGAATAACCTTCCAACCTAACAATAGTTGAGCTAGCTTCTTCTCAGATGTAACCTTTGTGGTCATTTTCACCCCTTTGAACAATCTAGTTCCCATCTCTATTTGCGGATGTGGAAAGCATTTCCATGTTAAAAGCGAGCTCCACATCGCTGATACTCTTTAGGGTAGTGGTTCATGTTGTACGTCTCCATGACAGCGCAAATGAAAAAGATTTCCCCAGGCTGATATCATACAGACGTGTGGCTTCAACAGGAGCGTTCACAATCATTCCAGTCTCATAGCTTGTGGTAGGTCTGCCTTAGATAGTTACGATGTTATGGCTAAATCAAAATCCTCAATTCAGAATATGAACTAGAAAAACGTAATTTCCAGAGCATCAATGTTAATATCTGAGAAGCTACAATCATCACCTAGTTAGCTTAGCTTAAGACTAAAAACAAGTGGGAACAGCTAATGTGATTATTCTACTTTCCAGCACCTCTAAAGCTCACTATTTAACACTTTTTATCTTAATCCGCACAAAAGTACACATCATTTTTCCAGGTGGTTTCATTCCCTGTTTCCAGTCTTCATGCTAAGCTAAGATAATCAGCTGCTAGCTCCAGCTACACATTTACAGCACAAGAAAGCAAATAAGTATTTCCCCCAAGATTCATCCAATAAGCATTAACATATATGTTGACCCGTTGTACATGTACAGTGATAGTAAATCACTTTCAGAACTAATATATATTTAAATATTACAGAAAAGACAACTTTGTACTTCCAGGCACTACTTTCCTCATTTCCACAGGGAGTTTCATGGCTTTGTGGCATCACTTGCAGTGTAATTTGACCAGCTGAAACAACCTCCCAAAACTTCTGTGCAGTCCTTTGTACAGTATTGTTTTCGTGCAGAGGTTGGGACCTTGAACTCTGTCCTTCTCCCGCTCTTCTCCATCCTCTTCCATCATTCTCTCCTCCTAAGCCAGGATATCACTCCTCTTGCTGCACCAGACCACCAGAGCGATCATGGCCAGTGTGAGGAAAACAGGGATGAGGATGAGGATGGTTAGCGTGTCGTCCGGTGGGTCCACCCACACCACCTGCTCCATGGTGCAGTTGGAGAAAAAGTGCTTGTGTATGCGGATGATGAAGCTCTCCACCAGCGGATTGGGCCAGTAGCAGTTAACCATCTGGGACTTTAACTCTGTGCACTGGGTGAAGAGGTGGTACTCACTGGAGAGAAACATGGGTGGAAGAGAGGGAAAGGATTAGAAGAAAATCAAAACTGAATTCTGTTTTAGCAGAGGTGATCCTGGAAGGTCAGACGTGTGAGTTCTGACTTTAAGGGGAACTTAAAAGGACACTATTCAAGGATTAAATGCTTTTCATAGTGGGGGTGGACCGTTGCCGCTCTATTAAGACTCAAAATTATCTCACTATTGTACCCAAGGTTCTCTGAAGGACAATTATTAAAAACCCCACAACGGTTTAACTAGTATTAATCACAGCATTGCAGGTTCGGTGAGTAATCCATCATTGTGGCTGGGGATATATTGCCTTTTACTTTGTCGGCCCACTACCTATTTCAACAGGCATTCAGGGCTGTTCAGAGCCTTCATGGAGCTTTTCAGGCTTACAGCTCTGCTTTGATGAATCCATTCACCCAGCCTTAATCCCTCTTTCTCCATCCTGACTTCTCAATCCTCCAGCTCCAGATCTGTTTCTCATGGCATCCAGTATCCATTGGTATTCTCACTAGCTGGAGAGTGAATTGAGCAACAGTCATATTGTCTCCATCTACGCCCACACTGGCTCCAAATCTAAAACTGAAATGTCTTGTTTACATAACTTGGATTTAAATCTCTAGACAGTGACATTCTGTGATATTAAAAGTACAAAAACAGGCACAGCAGGCCTGACCCATTAAAAAATTGAAGTTTTCTTTTTTTTAAGACAATAACAAAATAAAAATTGAGCTTCTAAAAACTTCCTGAACATAACCGACATTTCATTAATTTTTTTCCAACAAACAACATCAAACCAATAAGCTCAGAGATGGGTGAAATGGAAGGTTTAGGTACTCGATGCTAAAAACGTAATTTACTGAAACCCATTTACAATTGTATTAGATATCATGAGTTACACATAATTAATGAACAAGACGAGAACAAGTTGATCTTTAACGGTTTAGTAGCATTGCAGACCATGGTTTGAGTTAAATATATCACATAAATACATCTGGATGTCGTTTTAAGAAGGTGGTTATTTTCATTTGCCTGCATGGTGGCTGTTTGAACCAGGTTGGAATTTACTGACCAAATCTGTTCCTTACAGAAGGTAAAGTTGGTAAAAAAAAAAAAAAAATCAATATTATCACTTTTCTGTCCTGCAAAGCTTACAAGTACATTTTCTACTTTACGTATTTGGTGAAAATTGGGTTATGACCAATGATCTGACTTTTTGACATGTTTTATTTTTAGAATTATTTCATCATTAAACTTGTAATTTTGAGGGGGGGAAACTTTGCGGCAGCTACAACAAAAAGTACAAACCAAACTTCAGTGTCAGACTTTGCACAACAAGTGTCACTAATCAGGTGGTTCGTGAAGCATGTGTGTAGCCTAAGAGCCAAACAAAGGGCAAAAAGCACACAGTGTACTGCCTGCTGTTTTGGCTGAAAAACATACATACATAAACGTTAGTGTTGGTAATCAGTCTCTGACAAGATAACATCTAGAACATGATGTAAAATGCTATATTTATTCACCACTCTACTAATAGCCTTTATGACATGTAATTTATAGCATATATGTACCGTTTCACCCTCTGTGCAGCACATATAAGGTAGGCTCTGACGTCAAACTGCAGCCATTGTTTTGTTGCAAATCAAATGAACCCTGCTGTCTGGGGAGGTATATATTGTGTGAATGCTTTATATAGATATATAGTGCAGTGCATATGGGGCACCACATGCCATTTGCGAGAAAATGTTTTTGCTGAGAAAAGCTTCCTGTCAAATTAGAACCCAACAATATTTTACTATTAAATATGAGCGGAATGAAGAATGTTGTCTGAACACATTATATAACTGTGAACATGAACACACACGCATACACATGCACATAGCAAAGATACAGTATATTTTGTTTTCTGTTTCTGGGGACATACAGACAGAGAGATTATCTTTTGTGCCAATGTTTAGCATCTAATATGAGCATTTTAATGCCAAACAGTAATGTTTCCCTCAGAATATCATTCCATAACTCCCCCTGAGACATTAAAGCTCCCACCTCTAAAACAGCTCTGGGTTTGTAGCTCTGGAAGGAAAGATAACCCACCATGTGTTGAATCGCTGATAAACTCTGCATTCATATTTCTTAATAGTGTTAGAAATGGTCGTTTCATGTACCCATAAATGTACATTTTAGTGAAGATAGTTCTCATGAGTATTTGAAAGCTGCATTCACACAACAGACAAACACATTAACACAAAGAACGAAGATGACACTTTGCTTCTATTACTGGCCAATTTTAGTGTCAATTGCTTGCATGTCCTCTGAGACTGATGGCTCTGCTGAATGCAAAATCAGATTAAACCCAAATTCAAGCAAATACTGAAAAGAGAAAATTTGCTTGTTGGGATAGATTGGTAGAGCTCCTCCAAACACAAAAGCAAATGCTGAGACATCCTTGTGAATCATCGTCAAGATGACAAAAAAAAACACAAAGTATTTTATTCATTAATAAAGATTAAAAAAAATGTGAATAATAACCATCGTATTTGGTAGTTTATAAATGTTTTTGGCGATGTGAGAGTGAGAGACAGATGTGGCCAGGGCAGACAGGCAAATGTTTGTTCACATTCAGTCATGTGATACAGAATTTGTGCCAGTCTAAAAGCTGTTAATGTGCCATTTTATTAAGGTTGTCATATTTTTCAGGCGAGAGGGCAACCATTTAGATTCCAAATACACGGCCAGTTTATCCAAGTAACGCCTGTTTGGAAATTTTCTGCAACATTAATCATGTGACACTGCTGCTGCAAATCTGGCAACAAACCATTGCAAACCACTGCTGACATATCATGGTTTTGAATGGTTGTCCCATTTAATAGGGGAGGATTCCAACCACTACCTCCCGAACTCAGTTTCAAGGGGCACTGGAAAACTAGAGGTGTAAAAATGGGGTAGAAATGGTTAAAAATGAGACACGGGATTGGACATTTCGTGACCAATACTCCTTATGTTTTCCTACTTCTATCATTGCAAAGCAGTCATCATTCTGTGATTTAAATCATTAAGTCCTCTCTCTGGTCTGTAGTTGTTGCTAACAGTCTCCTGCCAGTCGTGTGGAACATATAACCCACTTAAAATGAGGCTTGCTCATCTAAATGGTCAATTAGTTGTCATTAGGAGCAGAAGCAAAAAGCGCTGATGACTTTAGAGCAGCATCTGGTCGGCACAGGGACGGACCATAATTCCTGATAGTGAATATATGTTTACCATTAAAAGGTCCAGATAGACCAACACCACTGTTCCTGTGTTACCGTGTGCTCAGCATTAAAGACTGGCTACTCACAGAGCTTTAAAACTGCCCTGGGCAGAAAATCAATATGTTATTAGAGGTAAATGACTGAAGTGTTTAAATGCATGTAGAGACACACACACACGCAGCCTCTTAGTGGTCTGTTTATACCCTTTATTGTGTGGTTCGACGAGCTCGCACCGGCTCATTTCAAACAATAACATTCATGTTGGCCAGCAGCTATCACTGCAGAGAGGCACGGCTCATTTGTCAAAGAGAGGAAGCTTTGCAGGGGTCGCTGCTTGTTTAAACATGAGGCCCCTCGCTTTCCAAGCCCGATCCTTCTCACCACTCTCTGGTTCCTCTGGTGCCTGTGCTCTGCCTCTCTCTCTCTCTCTCTTTGGCTCTCGCCTTCTTATCACCTTCTTCCAGGCTCTAAAGTAAACTGCTGCTGAGAAGGTCCCTGTATCCTCCTCAGCCATGTAAGTGAAGGATCGTACACAGAGCACGCAAATGAATAATTCCTCTCATAAAAAAGTGGACTCATGCAGGCAGAGTTCCTGGAAAGCAGAGTCAGGCTGTGTCTCCTGCTACATTTTGACGATGATCAGTCTTTGTTTATAAATTCCTTCATCTGTAAATCACATTTGATATGTCAGACAAAACTAAATGATCAGATTTCGACTCAAGGTGGTTCTGACTCTTTGAATCCACCTCCATTTACTTCAGAGAATAAGCATTATAAATTATGGAAAAAATGTGAAGAACACAGCCTGCATTTTTAGATAGACCAAAAAAAGCAATTAAAAGGATTCGGAAAAAATGATTGACAGTCCTGTGTTATGATATTTCTTTTGAAACAGCAAGGAAGATAATGAAGACTTTCTGTATTTAAAAGTCAAACAGTATTGTACATCAATAGTACCTCTGTTCAGAGACACACAACCAAACTGTCTCAAGCTGTTTCACTCATCTTCAGTGTGTCTGTCTGTGAAGGATCACTCAAAGTCTTCTTCACCTTGGACCTTACTCTGGCAGGTGTGAAAGAATTTTCCTTTATGAATCGTCATTGTTCACTTTCACAGATTTGTATCACATAGAGCAGCCGGAGGAACTGTCACA
Organism: Serranus cabrilla; assembly: GCA_903364295.1. Taxonomy (NCBI): domain Eukaryota; kingdom Metazoa; phylum Chordata; class Actinopteri; order Perciformes; family Serranidae; genus Serranus; species Serranus cabrilla. The sequence goes on along the minus strand of CAFUXE010000880.1, from coordinate 364,862 downwards.
TGGCTTTAAATCCACTTAGGATCTATCATGAATTTAATGATTTCAGAAAAGACGCACTTGTACTTTGACTGGAACACTACTTGAAATTCCCTTTGGACTTGAGCTTTATAATGTAAAATACTTGATACTCTTTTATAAGCCCACAGTTGAAGATTTATGGCTGGACCAGCTTCATAATCTGAGCCAAGGCTTCAATTCAGGTCAGTGTTTAAAGTCTAGATCTTCTTGAAAATAACTAGCTTGTTTTGATGTGCTTTTGAATTAAATATTTAAGAGAGAGGAGAGTTGAGATTAAAGGAGAGGAATGGCTTGAGTTTCGGATAGAAACTGGCACTGATAGCTTTTGTAAGAAAATAGCTCTTATTTCACAGATTTATTCCCTCTTGTATTACATCTTTGGTAAACTTGCATTACTCTGATTTTTTACCCTTTTTGGGCAGTAAAGCCTTGAACAAAATACTTGTAATTATACCTGTCAAGCAAGCAGACAGTTACACTGGTCACACCCAGATGTATCACCATCAAAAACATTGTTTTGTTAAGGTACAGAACTACTGGCAGATGCACAATCAATGTTCTCATCAATGCCACACTTGGCCCAGGCAGCCAATCAAAGTAAGCATGAGGCGGGCTTCGTTACTTTACCACTTTCTTCCTGTTTGATGTTGTACAATAAATTATATAAATCAAGGTCTTCCCATAATTCTAATACCATCCAACCTAACCAGCCAGGTCAATCTCTCTATGCTGTTTACTATGTCCATATTGTAAAGCTTGTGGGACTATGAGGGAGCTTCCCAGGTGCAGGAATCTCTCTTTTAGCTCTGCTTTTGGTGTCCAGCAAATCTTGTTAAAAATATCTTGGTTACCAGTGTGCCACTATCTTCATGTCTTTTATTGGAAGCAGGGCAATGTATAGTTAATTTTAGGGCTTCTTCATTGAAACAAGCTGCCTGCTGCATCGTGAAACAACACCACGACAACAGTGAGATTGAACCACAACAGTGAACAGTTGGACAACTAAAACAATGAGCCAAAAGATGCTAAAATGCTTCATAAACCTGTGGAAAACTGCAGAGTTGGGTGATAATTCTCTGTGGATTTTTCACTATGAACCATCCATTTCAAATACAAGCAGTCCTGTGATCTATGTATCGATATTGACTATGGGAGCTTTTGCGTTTGGTTTGTTCACAAACTATTGCGCTACAGTTGTTATTTGCTATCCAATTATTGTTTTTGCCAAACTACGTATACAGGAAAGAAAGGAACACAACACAGCTTCACAAAGCATTCATGATATACACTGCTAATAATACTATTTATTTTTATTTTTTTTACTAGTATGTATTATTACTATTTGTGTTTACATTTTGAAATGGCATTCTTGACTTCGGTTTCAAGTCTCAAGTGCAAAAAAAGACAGTCAGCCTAATAGATGGCAGTCGATCATTGTCTGAATGCTTGTGTCAGTTGCTAACTGGCCTTCCAGATGTTTACTCTGAACATATCGCCTAAAGTCAACCATCTGGCATCATGTGCTTCATGTTTCTCTTGATATGGTGGATTTGATCTCAAAGCTTGCCTTTATCTCACTTTTTGCCTTTCCTTTTATTTATCCTCACTGAAATAAATCATGTGAATGTGAAACTGTGTTGCTGGAAAACAGCATGAAGGATTTTCCAGGAAGGAAATAGCATGACTGATGGATGAAGCTGTTGATTCTTCCCAGAATCTTTTAAATTATTTCTGCAAATCACTGACTCAGATTATTATTTTGACTTTTTAAACTCCTGTGTGTATTCTATTACGCAAGCAACCTCAGGTCCCATGGCTCTCTCACTCCCCTTCTGGATTTGCAGTAAAAGGAAAGAAAGTTGTAAGCAAGGGGTCAAAGGTGAGTGGAAGGAATGAAGTGAAACGCTGGACATAGATACAGATGGGTGGTCAGGGCTCAGAGGCTTCTTAAAAAACAACTCTGGTTTTGGGAAGCAAACCTCCAGCTGTTCTCCCACCCACAGACATCCAACCAGCTGCGGAGATGGATTACAGTCTTTCTCTCAATCAAGTGTTGTTTTGAAAGTGCCACCATGTAGGATTGACAGCCCCTTAACTAAAACCACAAATACAGAGCACTCAGACAGGAAGACAACAGTACTTAAGAGAACAGCAGTGAGACGGATAAAAACTTAAAAATATGGGTGACTATTCAGTACCCAGATGTGTTTTCTCTACTGGCTACTGGCTGTTATACAAACTGACAAATTTTGCTCTGTAGTAACTTGTAAAAAGCCGTGCCTGGGCGACTAATGTAAGGAGACAGCTTAATTTTACTCTAAACTTTCTAAGACATTCTCTACTATTCTCAACATCACCAGCTCTTCATTTGGAGCCAACTGGGAAAATTTATGAGCTCTCTCTTCAGGGGGAGGGATGCCTTTCACTGTTGCTGGCCAATTTTGGAGTCTGAACGATTAGGAAAGCATTTCATGGTAAATGAGGCCAAAACCTATTTTAAGAACTCATCAAACAGGTACAGTTATTCCCACGCTGTTGAGCCCAAATCTCCTTCAGAACATAAAGAAGGCGTAGGAGTGTATGTAATGTGCATGCTGCTGGTATACAATAGAATTAGGTTAGGCAGTGAGAAATGCCTCAAAAACAACCCAAAGGAGTGTTTTCTGAATTAGCAGTGGCGGAAGATCAACATGTCCTTCTATGTAAATATAACGGTCACGGGTTTAAAAAATGTGTTGAACAAAACACAAAACTACTACTAGCTCTGTGACAAACACACGTTTGTGATGCTTACGCATTTTGTTCAGCAGGATAATTTCATGATGTTCGAAGCGTTAATGCAGCTGACAGAAGTAAAATGCTAATATTATGTTATAGCGAACTACACCACGGTTGCATGACCTGCAAGGAGCTAAAATGCAAACTTACTTCCTGGTTCTAGAACTCATTCCTGTGGCGCCCCATGTATTGTGTTGTTAAGTTTGGATTTATAGATCCAAACAGGACACCACCAGCCTCCTCAGATGATTGGTTTGTTGGAATCATGGCCTATCTTTTGTTGGCGGCTTTTCATCATAGATGCCTCAGACCAATTATTTACACCTTGAGTTTTTAAAGAGAATCAAGCATTATTATAGCTAATTGCAATTCTGACTTGTGTTTCCTCACTGTTAAACTTCCTGTTCGATTTCCACCAGGACTATTCATCTCCAGCATCCACTGCTACATGTAGCTACAAGCTAATGTCATGAGAAGCTGGAATCTTGGTTTCCGATGTTAATTTCTCCCAAATTTCAGATCACATTCATGCTAGAACATGTTTGATTGTGTAGTTTTTGGTTAACAATGGATTCATTTAGATAGACATATACATGTGGTTGTACCTGATGAAGTGTGTGAGGTTACACCAGTACTGTGGATCTATGTGTGCCATGTCCCGCTTGAAGATCTCTCCACACACCTCCACCTCCCACTGCAGACGTGACTCATTGCAGATCCCTGGCCGTGTCGCAGTGGGCTCTATGTTGTCAGTGGCTGAGGGGACAGAAACACAGGTCACATAATGCTGGTGTGTGTGTGTGTGTGTTGACAGTGAAGTAACTGAAAAACTTAACTGAATCTTAACTAAATTCCCCTCAGGTTTTTGAAATGAAACGTGACAAAGATCATGTTTGTGGTCGTCTAACTTGTACTCTTGTATTATAATGCATAGGCTGTATACTGTGTATTCTTCTGATATTTTTCTTTTTCTCATTATGTTCTGTCATAAAACTGTGACTTATATTTTTCATACTGTCCATCGTGAGTGTAATTTTCAAGCAATACGTTCTTGGAAGAATAATCTTTCTTTGCTCTATTTCTCTGCAGCAATAACTCAGTTTTACCTAGAGACTGACAGTTTCACCCTCTCTTATATTATAAATGATATATACATAATGGATGATGGATGGATGGATGGATGGATGGATGGATGGATGGATGGATGTGCTTACCTGACAACCCTCTCATCATCCAGGCATTGACTGTAAAGAAACAAAGTAAAACATTTATTCAACACAGTACCTACAGGTTACGTATATTCAATTAATAATCAGTTATTTGTTATTTTACATTTTAGAATAGATAAATTACATTTCTGCATCTCTCTGTGACTTTTTGCTTTCTGATTTAACCGTATGATGAGAGGAACGACTGATTGTTAACAACTTGTCAGTCTTTTCTTGATTCTGTTGATAACAACGAATTTGAACTTCCCATTCCTTTTTTTCCATATTAAAAGCTCTGGATAGGCAAATCACATGGGAACTTTTATTGTGAAGCAACTGCAGCTGCAGCTCTGTGTTTTTTAACAAGGTAGCAATGACTACTAGCTACTTTCTGCTTCTGTAACCATTTAATAAATTCTCTGTGGATCAGTTTTACACAATGCAGTGAGTAATTTCACAGCAGGAGATAATTACAGTGAGCTGTTAGATGAAGAGTTGCAGACAACAGGTTCTTTCTTAAAGGTTATCAACAATTTTTAGCATGCAACCCTGGAAAACTACATGCACATGGCCAGGTATTTTCAGCCATCTTAGCAGCAAAATAACAACAATAACAAAAGTTAGTGGGGTTATTGGACAGCGTTTCAGCATCCTGACATTAGTGTTTAGCTCCAAGCCCTGTTGTCTAATGCTGCATTCACGTGGTGTCGGAATAATCTGAAAAATAATGTAAATGCTCCCTAAAGTCAAAACAATAACTTGGAAAGTCTGGGAAAATGTTGGTGCACAATGTTTGTGTTGTTGTTTGGGTTAATTGTAAGACATTTTTATTACTATTAGGTTGCAAATAGGTTGACCTAGATTAGTGAGAAAAGTTATTCCTCACAATTAACTCAGAAAACAAGTCAGCTAAAGCAATATTTAGTGGTTAAAAAACATCATCTTTGCAGTGTTAATGTTGTTTCAAACTTGGTACAAGGCTCATGAACACACCAAAGTCAGACACATGATTTCCCAACTTCCCAAGGAAATGGAGAAATCAGAGGACCATGTGAATGCAGCATATATACAGCCTCACAAACAGCTAGCATACTGCCACTATAGGCTCTAACTCTTATTTAATGTACCACACTTTAAGGTGTGTCCTCTAGGTTTTTTCTGAGAGGAAATGAGAGGTGTTTCATTTCTGCTGTTCCTTAACTGAACCTCAGTGTTTGGACTACAGACAGCCAGCAGCCAAGAACAGCATGTTGTGTTGTTTTGAGTGAGTGGAGCAGTTCATTAATAACTTGTCAGAACAAAGATTATTCAGCTCTGGGGATCCAGTTGTGTGAAAATCATATGTTCATTCTTTTGGTGAAAACCCAGCAGAGGTAAAAACAAAAAGAGGGAAATAGAAAAACTGAGACGGAGTGAGAATGAGAAATTACAGCTAAAGAGTAATTATTCCAGTAGTACTACTCAACACAAAAGTGCATCGATCATACCAACTTTAAATCCCCTTTCTCTCCCTCCCTGCTCTTTGATCCAAACTCTGGCACACGGCAGCTCGTTTTTACCGCAGCAGAATGTTACAGATGGCCACAGCTAAATGTGCTGCTGCACAGGAAGGTGTTTCTTCCTTTGAAGTGCCACGCTTACAAAGCGGAGAATCACTTTGAAAGACGCCCCGCAGGACAAAGACTGTTACCAAGTTAGCGTGCTAAATATAGAGACTTCCCTGTTTGAGCATGTGAGGATGTTTTGAGGTGGAGTGTTTGTGATGGGATGAGTTTATTTTACCTTTTCTCTTTGTCTTAAATGTTATAGATAGAATAGGTAGATTCTGGCCTAGTTTTATTTTAGCTGTACTTTAATTACACCTTGACAAGATTTAAATAACAGAAGAAGAGGTTAGGCAACATGATCACATATTTACACATGTAAATATGCAAGTAATCCATGTGTATCTGTATCAGACACAGAGCGCTGTGACAGTGCCTCGATATCTGATGAGCTGGGAAGACAACATGTTGCTGTGATGTGCGACGTTTCGTGCTGTATTTTACTTTTCTGTGTCTCCACTTTCCCTTTACGTGCCTATGTACTTTTACTTCAGTTAGTGACATACTTTTTCCAAAAAGCCTTGGAAACCTGAAGAGAGTTGCTGCATTCCAAGAATTAGGAAAAGAGCACAAATGTACATTCATATAACTTCTGTCAGTGTTGGGTTTCAACAAAAAAGGAAAAAGCTGGTAAAACATTTAAAAGCCTAAAACTTTGAGATGACAGGGACTTCTCTGGCAAGCTGTTTCAGAAAAAAGGGGGTTCTGAAGGTGACAGGAGAGTGTCCCTCGGCTTTATTAGATTGAACAGACAGTAAAGGGCTCTGCCTCCCAATCCCTGAGCTAGCCCGAGGTCACCAAGCATACGCTCATCTCTTTCTCTATTGTTATCTTAAGACATTAAATCCACTTCCTGTCTTCTCCTCAAGGCGCACACGGACAGAAAATCCTTTCTCAAGACCACAAGAAAATACGCCTTTTGTGTCTACTAATCAATACATCAAATCAAATATTGTGGCAAATAAGAGAGCACTCTAAAACTGCACTTCAAAAGTTCTCCATTTCTGACTTCAGAACTTGGCTTTCAGCCCTCTGGTTCCCACAGGTCTCCACTTGCATTTCATTTCTCCTGACAATAAGCCCCACGCAGGCCAGTCCAAAAATAACATCTCGTATATAACATCCAACATAAATACTTCTTGAGTACATAAGCTCCTGTGCGGCAGGAATCAGCAAAAGCAAATATCCCATGTGTACTCTTTGATAACAAACCACTTACGATAGCACAAGCTCTGCAACAACACAGTCAGAAAGATACGTCTGGACATTTTACAGGTTATTACAAATGGGTGCAACACTTTATAATATGTTACTGTTTTCATGTTTTCAAGAACTGAGCAACAGAAAGAAATAGGCCGCAAATATATTTTAATGCAAATTTGAACAGCTGCAGATGAAAAATCCTCAAATAATCATTTAGTCTCCAATATTGGATTGAAATGTTTAAGCTAGATACGTTGAATAATCTTACCAATTAGCATTACTATTTAATCACTACTAATAATATTCACAGTGATGGTTACATCTGAGGATGTTTGATACAGTGCAGATAAAGAGAACCACTGTAGTTGTAATTTAAACATTAAAAAAATGAATGTTTTGATCTCACATTACTCATTTATGCTTTAACCATAAAGAACATGATCAGAATACCAAAAACTTGCTTCATTATTAACAGGTAATGTAAATCTGTGTTTTGAGTATTTTACCTAACATTTTCAGCTTATGTCTTATCAGTGTTGGATGAAAACTGTCCTTTTAAAGATATTATAGTGTTTCAGAAGAGGCTTTCTGTCAAGCATAAAGTCCGACCACACACCTTTGTACTGACAAGACAAAGAATGAAATCAAAACGCTGATTTAAAGTGGATGATTTCACGAGTACAGCTCAACAGTCCTGACTCTATATCGACCCAAGTGGTTCAGATGACAATGGATTCAAGGGCTTCATTAGACAAATTGCACAAATTCATAGTGTTTTACTCTTGTTAGGATATGATTCTCATTTGCTGATGACAAAAAGACTTGGTTCAACTGTTGTTATTATAGTAATGTAATGAAATAAACACGAGCTGGCAGGAGCAACTGATGAAAACAACTGATAACAACAGTCTAGCAGCAGGATTCCCTTCAGCATGAGCTCTGCACAACAGCAGGGGGGAGTCTGAAAATAAAAGTACTCCGTTATGAACTGAACACAGACAGAATTGGCATCAGTGTGAGTGAGTGTGTATTTGGGAGATTGGGTTGATTTATACAGTGATTCGTGGAAGAGTATGAATTATAACAACTTGGTGAATTTCTCTTCCTGGTGTGTGACAGTGTGCCAAATCAAAAGCACTCTAGATTTAATTAGCAGATACAATGTCAGTGGGGTGCCCATAACCAACTTTATAAAGTAGTATCACCTGATGTTTGTTTTGGCCACTTTAACACTGCCATTTACTGTCCACAACGAACAAACTTGTGAATTGCTTTTTTTTCATACCTCAGGTTGTTAAATTGCGTCGCTTCACTTCCGGCATTTCTGGTATTTTCATTTACTTTTATTGTTTTTTATAACGCCTCACCAGTAAGTTTTTTGCCCTAAACCTAGGTCAGTGGTTTCGTAACCTAAAATCACAGAAACTGCAGCCCGACTGCAATGGTACGTGTATGTATAAAGACATGTGCTATTTTTAGAACGCTCCACTGATTCACGGACTTCACACTGGAATTGTTTCCGTGCTGCCGGTATGTATTTTACACACATTATGTGCTGCAAGCACGTACTTCAGTGTTAAAACAAACGTGGTCATTTCACGTAATTTTGTGAGATCAGGTTGGTTATTTACTCACATTTTAGTCTAATTTTGGTCTTTACTGATTGGGACTCTTAGGCAGCTGAATGCTTCACTGTGTACACCAGTTACCTGTTAACTGCAGTTTAGTGCTGAGCAGGTATGGTCAATTTTGCAGAGCTTTTTTGCTGAAAAAGCAGCCTTATTCTTTAAATAACACAGATGAGAAACAAGCGAGTAAACATTAAGTTAAGTTGCTGAAAGAATAGCTAGTTGATGCTAACACGTTTCAGAGAGCTGAGAGGAACTGTGGGCTCATTAGTATGAGTGACAGCTGGTCATTTAAGTCATTGTTTACATAAAAACATTGATTATTTCAGCTCAGAGTTTGACTTTAACATGTATAGCTGTATATTATCTGTTCATGTGGTCTAGAAAATCTAATCACCACCAACAAATTGCCAGTAACAGCCTTCCAGCAGCATCTCTCACAAGCCTCTGCAGAGACGATGAATAGCAGCTTGCATCACAAGCACGTATAGGACTGTGAGTTGTAGATTGCAGCAATGTCTTTTCAATTTATTGAAACCACAGGTGTCCATTTGCAGTATGCGAGACATCTTTGAGCTGCATGAGCAGAGATGACTGATGTATGTGTTCTGCATATAAAGTTTTAACTTCTTAGAAAATGTAAATTAAGCATGTTCATTAAATATTTTCATGTCTTTGTTGAAAAAGTAATCAATTTGACATTAATGAATTTATTCGCAGCCTCTCATTAGGAATGGGAATTTAATCTTGGGGTCCTGTAGAAACTGAATTGTTCAATCCCTCATCAGTGGCTGGATGATATCTATTCATTAATCCATCTCCCACCTATTTTCATACCATTTATCAGGATCCTCTTCACTGAAGTTCACAGGGTTCACCGTCATGCTAATGAAGCCTTTGGTGGTCACTATGGAAGCCACTGGTCATGGTTCAAGCCCAGCTCTTCGTGACATTAATGCACCAATTATGATTATGAAAAGGGAAAACCGCTTGAATTTCAGCATCAAAGTTTTTTAAACATCACAGGCAAATTAACATTTTAATAGCTTATTCAACAACCTCTTCTCTGAATTTGAATAAAATTGTTCATGGGTCTTGTCTGGCTAAAGAGAAGCTTTAATTTGAAAGTGCATTAAAACTGCTTTAGAGCAATAAACAGGTCTTTAAAAGGCGCAGCCGTAATAAAACTGCCATAATTAAGTGTTATTTTGTTGCTCGTTGTATTGTGTTGAGGAAGGGATTACCCATACTGCAGGATGTTCATTAGATTCTCAGCATGTGGGGGTTTAAAATTAGCAGACGCAAACAGGTTTCAATTATCGGCTTCCTTCAGGCCTCCACATCAAATCCCCAGAAAACAACTTCCACTTATGGAAGATGCTTGTGCTTGTAAGGTGGAATATTTAAATATTTCTCGATAACAGCAAGCTTTAAATGAATAGTTTGATTGTTATGAAGTGGGGTTGTATGGGGTACTTAGTGCATTACCTGCAGGAGATGGCGGTCAGCACACCCCCAGTTCAGAGAAGCAGACACTGAAAGTACTGAAATGTAGACAGCAGTGTAAAACGTATATGGCAACCTAAGGCTCACATCAAAAAATATCAGTATCAGTGTGCACGCTATATTGAAAGTACTTTCATCTCTTCACCTTGCTGTCTGACAGCTCTTTTCAAAGGGGAATTGAAGCTGATATATACATTTATTCTCTCTTCAAAGCCACCCAGACTCCTATGACAAAAACTGTCATTTTACCACACAGGTGTTACTGGTCTTCTGCAGCCTCGATTGTTCCATTTGTTTGTCTTATTGTGTTATTTAGGTGAATCCAAACACTAAACTTATCCAAACAACCAGCTAGTGTGGATTTACCTAACTTACTAGTCGAAACACAGTAGACCAGTAAGTGTTCTGCAAGATAAAGTTGATGTTTTTGTCAATGGAGTCTGGTGGCTTTAAAGAGAGCATACATGGATATAACAGCTTCACTACCCTGTTGGAAAGGGCTGTCTGACAGCAAGGTAAAGCAGTGAAAATATTCTAAATATAGCCAAAATGTAAACCGCCATCTACTGTAGGTAATGCACCACATATAGAGAAGTACCTCATATAACCCAACTTCCAAAAGTCTGAACTATCCCTTCATACCAACCAATCTCTTGCCCTCAACTAGAACTGTATGTTGAGTCAGCTGAAATGTAGCCTTGCTACATTGAAACAGCATTAAACTTGTAAATTATGCAGGCCGAGCAGAGCTATTTTAAACCAGGGGTAAACTCATTCAAGGTGTTTGAAGGTGTAACACGCTGGTTGACAGCGTGCCAGTAGCAGCACAGTCATGCTGTCATGCACTGGCCTGTACGGTTGGCATGACAAATATAGATGAAAGGAAACAGAAAATGAAGTAGATGAGCCCTGTCCTAACAGCTTTAAAGCACAAGCACAAGTGGCAGAGCTTGTTAAACAACCTCTATCTTATTAAGTTGGCCTCCTCCTCATCATCATCGGGACAGGAGGGTGACAGTGCAGAAGACAGATTGTAATAACTGTCTGACTTGATAGAGGTGAAAGGTTTTTGCATCTGGTTGCACTTCTTCTGCAAATGTAACTTCTAATTTCATGACGCAACAAACTTTTATTAATTTAAACACACAAAGATGATTGAATAACGCATCCCAAACGGGAAATGAAGAAGGTCTTGTCTGACTTTGCATCTATGCCTACAGCAATAATGTGTCCTGCGTTTAAAATCTAATGGGAGAGATTAAAAAGGGAAGTGAATCAGGTGTCCTTTTGTCTCTTTCTCTTCCTGCTGCACCATCTGTTTTCTACTCTTTCTGCACAGATAGACAGACCAGTGTCACTGAACATCAGCTGGAGGTTTCTACAGGCAGATGGAGAGAAAATGGCAAAAAAGGGAAGTAAGAAAGGGCCATTTAGAGGGTGAGGAAGAGTGGAACGAATGGAGAGAGCAATGCACATTAGCCTCCTAAAAATCAGGAAATATGGATTGTCTATCAATACTTCATTAAAGATAAGAAGAAACTTGATTTTTAACTTAAACTTGGAAATAAGGTTTTTGATGTATGACTCAAATTTAATCATACATTATTCTTTTCAAACTAAGTACCGGTACTTCTATTACTATTTTTGAACTATTTTAATCTGAACTCCTTGGGCAGTTTAGATTATAGCAGTAATGGTTAAACAAGACAGGACAATGAACATCAAACGCAGATTCAATTCAGAGGATTTCAAAACTTTGTAAAGTTGATGAGGAAAAGAAAGAACACTATCGTCAGCATAAAGAAATTGATAGGTAATATATACTTAAATGGATAATTGTAGTAGTCCCAGTATATAACCCTGGGGTAAGTATACAAAACGCCCTTATGCCTAAACAACAATAGGTCAGTGACTCTAAAAGCGACATATAGACTGATTAATGTTGTAAAATGGTCAAATGCTCAGTTTTAAACACCTGGTTAGCATAATAAAACGGAAAAGCGTGGTTACAGTTAGGCTCCAAAACTACTTGTTATGTTTTGTAACCACATAACGTAAGCAATGGTCAACTTAAAATAAGTCATTGTCTACTTTTAGATTTACACTGGACAGCTTCCTCCTTCTATGCCCACTGGAGGTCACCACCTAACAAGAAACCTAAGTATGTTTTGTAATACGCAGTTTGCAGAGAGGACCGCTATAGCCTTTTTTTGGGTAAGCATATAATAATTAGAAGAGTTTTGTCAAATGTAACAAGAGCTTTGGAAAAATTATAAATCAGAGCTGCACAGTAATTTTTGCAATCCTGTGCCTGAATTATGCAATTCACTGATGTAAGAGCAGCAGTTATTGTGCCATGTTGATTTTAATTCATCTAGAGGGGCCACTTTAGTATATCTGAAAAATGGTGGACACGTGAGAAGAATCAACCAAAAACACTGTGACCTCCCGCTGTAATTTGAAGAAGATCATTGAGTTCTTGGCTTTTCAAGTCACACACACCCCCCCCAACATTCAATTTCAATTACATACTCCAAACTCTCTACTCTTTAATAAGTGTACAATGTAGCATTTACTGCTCCTCAAACAATGACTGAGGTTATCCGACTAAGGCCACTGCTTGCTTTTAAGAAATATTTTCAACGTCCTACAGATGAATAGAAAGCCTTTTAACATCAGCAGACAAAAAGCAGAATTAAAGCGAATGTCAGGCGTTAACAAGTGCAATGTGGGCTCACAGGGCTATGAAGGTCTCACAGCTAATTTAACAACGGTAATCAAATTAAGGTGAAACATCCTTAAAATTAAAGATAGGCAGAAGATAGAACACTGATTTACAAGCTTTTCAGTGGTTTGACCTTGCAGCAGTAATAAGCCTTTGACAAACAGACGGTGATGGACCGTCAGTCATCCCTGTTATCTAGAGAGCTCCCTGACAGGAAAATGAATGACCTTGCAGAAGACGGCTTCCACGAGAGGCCACCATCGCGTCCTCATCTGACAAAACAACAAGGAGAGGATGTTGTTGTGATAGAAACACTGACCTGTCCGGGTCACGTTCGATCAGAGACACACTACGAGTTGTTGTTGGTTCATCAGAGCAGATCTCTTTTGCTCAAAGGTTAGAAAAGAGAGGAGAAAACAAACTGTTGAGTAACAATATTGGCAAGTGTTGTGAAATTTCAGTGTGCAAATTGTGTTAATGTACAGGCACTCTCTGTACAACAGCAAATTGGTAATTGTTTAAAGTAATAACAAGCTATTAGATCAGACATACTGTATTCATGCTCTGCACCAACTCATTTATACTTCTCATAAAAGTCTGATATATTTGTACTGAAACTGCTGATTACATTGTGTGTGGATGTTCAATAACTTATATTGTAAATGACTGCTATGTTCTCTTTTTATCCCTCAAAACACATTTTCTACTCAGGGTTGAAAAACCTCTGAAGCAGCATTTATGCTATTGCAAGTAACAAAATTATATAGTGGCACAGACTTATAAAAACTTATGAGAGTGAAAGGGTTTTAAAACTGATTTAAGCTGTGCTCATAAAGGGCCTTGCTTCACAAAGAGGCTCTGTCCTAACTGTATAATATCAGATATTTCAGGGACAATCTTCACCATTTTCACATGCAGCTAAAAGTTAGTTAAAGTTAAATTTATTTTCCAAATTATTAATGATGAAATTAAACAACTCTTCGTTTTTGTGTTTTTTGCTGCTTGGCAGCAACACAAGCTTGAAATCCAAAATGTATTCTCCATTGAGGTTTCTGTCTTTGTCTGAAAATACTTTTAGCTTCTAAATGCTCCACTATATTTTAGTCATCAACTTTGTCCATCTGCTATTTAGTGATAGGCAGGTAGCAAACAGAGGGCTTATCTAACACTGATGAGGGCTATTAGATTAAACCAATACCATAGAAATAGAATTAGATGAGAACAGCCTCCACATTCAAATTAACATAGCAGGAAGATCAGAGCGCAAGTGACTTTATTTTCAAACCCCAACCGGGGATCCTCAAGTGTACAAAAAGTTAATCCACATGCACGTGTATATGCTCCTTCACGCACCATATGTTCATGTGGATGGAGTCAATTATTACAGCGGAAGCACCTACCAAGAGCTACTTTAAACAGCAAGAGGGCCAATAACGCCGGGTCTGATGGTGCCTCTAACTAACTAGTCATCCATCTTTAGTGCTGCCAACTAGAGCCTGACCAATATGGTGGCCAATACAGTAATGTTTTGAGCTGGAATGAAAAAAGAGCTTTATCTGTACTGTGCACCAATTTTGCACCACTCTGCAAAGGTACCCAGAGAGCTACTTCCTCAAAAATAAAACTTTATTGAATCATATTTAACATTGTTATACGTTATGCAAACAATGTGTACATTGTCAGCCAATTCTATAAATGACAACTGAGAAAATAAAGGAAAAAATAGGAATAAAATAAAAAGCTAAATAAACATAATTACTGTTCAGTGTCCGTCAATTGCTGACTATTACAAGAGCAAAAAAATATCCCCTGCATGCAACTTTTTCTGCATTATCTAGAGTTTTCATAACAGCACATATCGGACAGCATACAACGAGACTGATAGACCAATATCGGCCAATTATATCAGTCAACCGGTATATCTGTCAGGCTCTACTGCCAACACACTTTATAGCTCTACTCATGTGTGATACGACCATAACGACTAATAATTGTCATTTTCTTCTGAACTTGCCAAATGACTAGGTGCACAGTTCAATATCTGTTCTACTGTTATTCTATTTCTATGACAAAAACAATAAAGTTCCTTGCCTGTAAAAAAACAAAACAATTAGATCAAAATGTGCTAAAAGTTCTTTATCGACCTATATTCCTTTTACATTTTAATTTGATCCATTGATAATATAAAAATACTGATTACTGCAGCTTCAACTTCTCATGAGTCATCTGATCCATTTCATTATGCAAAAACATCTGTTTTCTAATCCTATGTTTTTCTGTATTTTGTCATAATTTGTCGCACTTGTAATGGAGCCAGAGTAGCTTTATTTTTAGCAAACAGGTGACTCAAAGGTTTGTGCTTAAATCCTTTGAATTAACTTAGAAAACCAGTAGATGACACAGTCACTGTTTCTTCCATATCCTGTATGACTCAGGCTCTCTTTGTTCCTCTACTCCTGCCGGTTCTGGGTCACATTTATAGCAGCAAATCTGTATCTACCAATTAAACACCTTTCCAGTGTACAAACGTGTCCAATAATGTTTTTCTATGCACTGAAATATAACGCAAACTGTCAAATTAGCTCTGCGTTGACAAATGTTTGAACACATTTGTCACCTCATGTCTTTTAAGTTTAAGAATGTAATTTTAAAGCTGGCTGTGTCAGCTGTCAATTACTGAGAGGGCTGCTGCTAAGAATGGATGTTTAAATCTGCTGCTGCTGCTCTGAAGCTTCAGACATGATGACAAGCGTCAGATGTTTACCACATTTCTTAAAATGCCTGAAGACACAGCAGAGACAGACCTGCCACACACACCATGTGAATTTTTTTAATGTCCTCAGCTTACTTTTAGTTATTTTTCTCACAGACAAATGTAATCACTTCCCATTCTGAAAACAGAGTGACATCTACGTGATCCGTTTTTATCCTCACATAAACAAGCCTGTGGGAGTCGCAGTGAGCAGAGGCCACAGTGATTGACTGAAAGGAATTCAGAAACTCTGTGAATAGACTAAACAAGAGAGATGCTGGGAGAAAAACTGAACAGGTAAAACTGTAGAGTGACAATAGTACTAAATATTTAATTCTTGTGATTTAGTGCACATTGCTACTGAGTTGCCTTCAATCCAAAACTGGCTTCTCAGGGATAAAATTAAACAACATGCAGAATGGCGCTCAGAGAACCTCCGCCAGGCCAATGAGGCATTGAGATGCTCCTTAGATGATTCCTATTTTCTTAGTCAGGAAGTCATACTGTATTTTCATTTTATTGCACTGAGCATTTAAACAAGCTAGTAGCTGTTTTCAGTCAGCCTCATCTTGCAAATGGACTTGTATGATTTCCTCCCGAAACATATGCAAGGTGATTTGTATGATATCCCACAAAACAATGATTGCTGTTTAAAACATGTTGGTGCTTTGTGATACCAATCTACTTAAAGTGAGGCGACAAAAACACTTGTTTAGCCCTGGCTTGATTGGTGCCATCCACCTTCACTCCAATCTCCCCATAATGAATCAGATATGGTTTGTAAGATACATGCAAAGAGACATAATAATGTGTTACAGCTACAAAATTCAGTGCATGACTTTGCATACAAATAACCATTCATGAAATATTCCAGATTTGTTGTTACAATGAAGAGCAAATGAAACAGATCAGGTTAACCATCAAATGTAAGAGGGAAGTAATATTTCGGATTATTTTGACAGCACTT
This sequence comes from Serranus cabrilla, assembly GCA_903364295.1. Classification (NCBI taxonomy): domain Eukaryota; kingdom Metazoa; phylum Chordata; class Actinopteri; order Perciformes; family Serranidae; genus Serranus; species Serranus cabrilla. The sequence goes on along the minus strand of CAFUXE010000880.1, from coordinate 348,473 downwards.
GAATGCAGCACAAATGCCCTTTCTCGCAATGTTAACCTAAGTGAAAATTAATTTGTGTATTCACTGTTCAAATTTAAGGGGTTATGTCTTGGCCAATGCTGACAGGGAGACAAAAAGACAAACTACACTGAAAATATAACCCTGTTGGCAGCAACAATGAAGACAAGTACACTTTACTTTTTTGCAGTACAAGATAAACCCAGGCTGTTTCTGTCAGAGTGGAGTCTTCCATGTGGGGGGATCTAGGGGTCAAGGAGGAGGGAGAGGAAGAGTATACTGGAGAATGACACAGATGTGCAAGACAGAGGGGAACTCTGGGTACTTGGCAAACAAAAGCAGGAAGAGGGGGAGGAGAAGAGGTGGAGTGCTGGATGACCATGACGGAGACAGACAGAAATAAAATACAAGTGGTGGAGAAGAGAAAAAATCCATGATGGGGGACTTCCCAGAGAGAAATGCAATTTCTTAAATCTATTACACTGTTTGTATGTAGGGCAGGTAGCGGTGGAGCAGGCTTGTGATTGCCTGGTTGGTGGTACGACAGCATGTTGTGGGTGAATGTGAGGCTCCGTTAAGGGCTTTTGGGATAGCGGCTCTATATAAATGCAGTCCATTTACCATGTGGAGAGGAAAATTACAGCCGAGCTTCAGCGGGAAAAGGCCCCCGTGGAGAGAATCCATCTGTCTATGAGCTATCAAGGCTTGTTTGTGGGAGCGCCGGAGCTGCTGCACTGAGCATCTCAGCAACATTTTGTTTAAAGTGGAGCATCTAAACGAAATTGTGTAATTAAAACAGTTTTTTAACATTTGAAAAAAGTGTATTTATATGAGCATAAACAGCTGTGTGCTCACACAGATCCACAGTGCAGTCTGCTGGTGACAGATAAGGGTGTGTTTATAACATGGTGAACTGGCAGAATCCGAAAACATTAATTCCAAATTGTTCTTTGTTAGCAAAGATAATTAACCAGAAAAAAACAGTATTACAGAGCCAATGCAATTGCTTTCATCAGTATTCCCAATGCACTTCTCTTCAACTCCATACAAGTGTTTAATCCAGAAACATAAAAGGCAAAAATTGCCATGAGCCACTCTCTATGACCGACCACAAAAATTAGCTCCAGTGGAAAGCTTGCCTCCAACAAAAAGCAAACATTTGTTGTTTGAAATAACATCATGGCAGCCATGAATTATCTACTTTATGTAGGCTTTTAGGAAAACCAGATGCTTCTGACAGGAGTCACAGCTGCATGGCGACACAAAGACAAAGCGGTACATTAGGAGGTTCCCTTGAAACGGGTCGCTTATTCTTCTCAGAAAAACAGCTTTTTAAATTCAGACGAGGCTCAATGACAAATGCAGAACACTTGATTACTTCTCTGTCTCCTTTGGCCAAAATGACACAACATTGATGCACTCTTCTTTAGCTGCCCAAACACAGCAGCAGTAAACACTTTACCCCTGTGGGTGATGCCGTCCCCCACACAGCCCAGGGTTGTAAATATGTCAACTTGTTCTGACCATTAATTACAGCCCCTTGGCACAATCTGTGTGATAAAAGCCAGAGTACAGCGCAGGAATGCATTATCTCTCCGACTCTGGCCAAAATCTCATCAGGGATGTAATGGATACAGGAAAGGACAGACACATTGAGTTTGGGGTGGTCAGATCCTTCACACAATAACCATTTTCCCTCACTGCCTAAAAAGGAGTTGAGCAAAGGAAGGTTTTATTTCTGTCAGCTTTTAATCATCCGTGCCAAAGACCTCTGCCTTGGTGGCAGTGAGGACAGTGCCAACAAGCTGTTCATCTGCCTGTCTGATGGAACAAAAGGGCGAAAGAAAAAAGACGGCAGAGGAGGCAGAAAGGGAGAAAGTTTGGTATGCAGAAACAGAGACACTGTGACAGAGTCATAAATTCAAGTTGCAACACGGGGACTGAGACTGTGAGGACAGACAGGAGTGTTAAAAGGGTATTAATGAATCTAAGACCTTCACCGACATCTCTGTTCAGGTCCAATACCAGAGAGAACTGCAACATAGCTGGAGGAGCCCTTTGGTGGAAGTGTCTCTGCTCTGTTCGCTCTACACTGTATTAATAAAAAACTAACAAAATCCAAATCCGGCTCACTTAATAACCTTAATAAGGTCTAAAATGAATAAATAGACAGTCTGGCTGCTGTAGCTGTCTTATAGAGCAAATTAGTGCAAAAACACAGGGGAAAAATCACTTTAAAGTGCAATCGATTACTTACTGTAATTACACTACTTTACAAATGCTCAATAGCAATAGTACATTACCTGTTAGGATTTTCCTTGTGAGTTTATGGTCTCAATCACTATTTTCAAGTCTTCTATAATTCAGCATGATGTTCATTTTGGAAATTATGGTCAAATCTACAATAAAGTAGAGTATGCTTTAGGCCGGGGCTACCTTGTGATTAACAATTTGCTACTACAGCACAATGTGTATTTTCATCCTTGATCTTATAAGAAGTTTATTGTAACATTTAAGTTGCCTAAAAATTACCTGTTCAGCAGTTGGTAGCATTACAAGACACTAAAAGGAGTAAATTGACTGTCCATTTTTGTGCCTTGCCAACCAACCGCGCTACCCTGCGCGAGCTGATAACTTATCTCTACCCTCTTGTCCAATCATGTTAATTTCTTGCCCAAACAAACCCGTATAGCAGCAGACAAAATGCCAAACTCAAGGCTTCATAACGGTAGTCCAAAAACCAGCAGGT
>CAFUXE010000880.1:294859-345596 GCA_903364295.1 Serranus cabrilla | reverse complement strand
CACAATAAAGCTGCAGGGATCAGTTAGTGGATAACGTAAGCAAAAACTGACAACATACCCCAAAGCTAGACGAAAAACCCGTCTCACCTTTTATATACCACACTTCTTCTTCCTTCAGCAACACTAAATGCTAAATAAACCTCTTTAGTGCATTATTTCACCTGCAGCCTAATTATTTAAGAAAAACAACATAATCTATGTTAATAGACATGAGAAGGAACATAAACTTTGCATGCAATAAAAGCCAAGTTCATTGACTTAGATCCTTGACTGAACTATTTTAATCAAAGCAAGCAAATTGGCATTTTCAAAGCCATTTCACTGAAACAGATACCATATTCTGTTATCGTTCAGAGGCTGCTGCTGTGCCTACCTGGACTACCTGGACTGTAATGGCCACAGCTGCAGGGAATTTCAGATGTGACACGGCTGCCAGTGCTGATCACTGCAACTCTGCAGGGCTTAAGTATTTCTATACACCGTACACCACAAGTCAACTGCTGCTGAATCAAGTGACATAATTCAACAAAAGGAGTTATATTCATTTTCTGAATCCCCCTCTTCCCTGATCATTTTTGTACTGTCTCATAATATTGTGTTAGTGCCAACACTAAGAACTGACTGGTCCAACAACTGAATGCTATAGTGTAGCACCATGAGCCCTGCCAGCAAGCTTTATGAATAATCCTTGTTGTGTTTACAGCTTTTTGCAGCTGTTACAATCTATTGCAGACTATTCCCACTCTCTGTGGTAAGAAAATGTTCTCTACCCAGGTAGCAAAGCACCACAATAAGAGTCCATCTGTTTCTGAATGTAAAAGGCTGCTTAGGTGTTAATTAGAGGTTAACGTCAGCATGCTTTAAAGTATCGACTGACAATTGATTCACGCAGAGCACAGTGGATCACTGCCTAAAAGACAAACCGAGACAGATGTGAGTATTTTCCTCATTTAATTTGTCTAACAGCTTCAAGTCATTACACTGTGTCCAATGTAGTCATTTTAGCTCATTTCACTCATTTCACAAAATTACTTTCTGGCTGGCACAACCAAAAATGTGAATAAAATGAATTGTGATAATTGCAAGTGGCCCTTTCCTGTCATCATTACTTCATTTCAGTCTATCATCTCTCATTCATTCCAGGCATCTGTTACACCTTCAATGCTCAGTTTAATGGTGCTCATTATAACCTATTCTTCTCTGTAATAGGAAATGTGTCTGGTCTTTGGCAGAAAACCACCTCCCTGTCTGATCTCTGATATAAAGAGACAACTAACTACCACCCTCCTCCAACTCTGCCCTCTTGCTGCTCCTCTGAGGAGCCAGTACTATTGTATGACGTCCGAGATCAGATAATGAGTGCTTGGTTTGCCCTCTCGATGCTTGCTCGGACTGTTTAAACTGTCATACAAATTAATGTGTTTTTGCAGCTTTTTAAGGCATGTTTGACGTCATAAGGGTGATTATTTATGCTAGCTATCTCACAAATGGAGTAGCATTAACTCTAGTGGAGTTTCTTATTTATTTTCTCGGGTAATAAATTGATCACATTTGAGAAGCTGGTTATATTTGTGCAGTGCTTCCACAGTTGAGATCAGATGAGATGAGCTATAATCTCAGCTGACAGACACACGCTGCAGTTGTGCGTACCTTTCTTACTGAAACTTTTAAATAAGGAGTGATCAGATGGAACATTTATAGCAGATAAGCATTGCGTGTGCATCTATAAAGTATAAAACGCATCTGCAGTCTGCTGACCATATGGTGCTTTGTCAGACACAAACTCCCACTTGGTGTCAGCAAGACCTCACATCTGATATGAGCAGAATGAGCAGAGGGACAAAGTTCAAGCCCCTTCTGGTGCATGAATGATTAACAGGTGACTGAAAGATTAATAATGCTTTTAACATACTTCCGCTGTCGTTAAGCTATGTGGAGAAAGCCGTCTGTGATCATTTTATCTGTAAAATAATAGGTTTTCCTACACCAAGCACGTTCGCAATGCTTTTCACTCTGCAATACAACCACAGGGATGAAGACATCTGAATGTGTAACAAGGCTAGCTACAGTCTATAATAGTCTATAATAAAGCTTTAGCTTTAATCAATTTTTTTAGTATCCAGTGGGAAGGCAGGTTTTTAAAAATTCATCCTTCCTCCGAGTCTGTGCAGCTTTAGACACTTTTCAGACATCTGGGTGTTGTTGTTGTAACTGTGTAGGTAGAAAATAATGCATGCAATTATTTCTTATCTATTGCTCTATGCCCCAAGTCAATTTATTCCTACAAAACATGTACATCTCACAAATACATACTTTCTTTGGTGGACATTATTTATCTCAAGAAGTAGGAGTTTTCTCAGCCCATAAAGGAGGAATTCAAATTTTCCAGCTGGCCAGGAATTAAATCTTAAGTTTATTAAATGTTATTTATATTGCCCAATATCACAAATCACAAATTTGGCTCAGGGAACTTTACAGTCTTGACAGCATGTAACACCCTCTGTCCTGAGACAGAAATTCGTAGCAGAAAAAACCTTTAACCAAAATCTCATGCAGAGCAGGAGGGATCTCTCTTCCAGGATAAACAGACATTCAATCGTAAAAATGTGTTGTATAACAGACAGATATGGCACAATTAAAAGGTGGTCGATCAGGATGACAAAATTACACATTGCATTTAAAAATGCACATTTATGAAGAAGGTAATGTATAAAAATATGGCTCAGATGGTAATAAATAGTGCATTTGTTGTACTACTGCAGTAGTGGATTTATTTACTGCAGCATTTGTTGTATGTGGGATTAAGTCAAAAATCAAGTGCAGTGTGTGTGTGATGATGGTAATGAAGGATCATGACGCTGAGTGTAACTGTGTGGCTTATTTACGTGTTTTTAATATAGTTTATGAGCAACAACTGAGTTCTATGGCACAGAGGAATACGATTGTGTATCTTATTCAACTCAAAATTCATTGTTAGATGAGTCTTTTATGTCTTTTATGAAAAATTGCCAGATTTATACTTTAGGCTGAACAAATAAAAATGTTAACTTTTCCGTTTCTCTTTGCCAAAAACTGAATTTGTTTAAAGAAACAAGCCGCCTCTTTCCTTATGTCTTACTCAAAACAACACCTCACAGATTTTTCCTTTCAGAAATTGTTTGCCTTGATTACTAAACTTGAAAGCATTTCATTTCTGGAATGTGCAGGTGATAAACACCACCGTGCATAACAACATCCATGTGTAAAGAAACAGCCAACATATGGACATCAGCTTGAACTGAGCTCACCATGCTGACATCCCACTGCAAGTCCATGAATAGCATTTTACTGAAAGAGTTCACAAGAATGCTATGTTTCAGATGGCAGTGGAACAGAAGAACCCTAAGGCATTTTCCCTCACTGTGAGAGTGTATGAATATGTGTTTATTGGGGTAAGCAGATGCTTCGCAGTCAGTGGGAATCACTCGTTTTTCTGCTGTACAGATGGGGACCTTATACTCCAGTTCCTGCTGCATCAAACACACTGGCCTTAAACTGAAAGTGACAAATCACAATGATCTGGCTCTCTTTGAATGTACTGCATCTGGCCTACACCTTTCTTCCTCCCAGTGGAGATCTTGATGGGAAGCTCTTTCAGTCTAGACAAGAGCTATCGCAGGAAAGCACCGCTGCATGTTTTTACAGCATGGGAATATAACCACTCAACGCTTTGATAGCAGCAGCTGCAGCAGTGAAATTTGTCATTTTTTGGACTCTCAAAACATAAATTAGTCCGTTTGATCACCTATATCTCTGTTTTCCATTACACTAGCATTAAAGAGACTGAGTATAGAATGTGCTTTCGGTCACAAAAGCACCATCTAAGCTAGTTTTCTGCTTGGCCGTACAGTGCTGTAGGGCCGCAGCTGTTACATGGCAGGGATCCAGGGGAGTCCAGGCCAAAGGTCTTGGCAGGACATAGACCACATCCTACTATCTTCCACACATATAACTCTTTAACATGCCAAAAGATTGCTAGCGAGTGTTGCATTAAGCTGTTATTAGTTATCCACTGTTTCAAGGTATCCAATAACACTCCTTCAGATCAGTGATTCCCCCCAGGTCTACTGGACCAAAACACTTGGATCGATTGTGGAGTACTCAACTAAGTTAATGCAAATATAAATAATGTTTTGATAAGATAAAGGTTATATCAGCTGTACCACCTTGACATGACATGCTGCAGTTATGTACAGTGTGAGTAAACTAGTTAGCGAGCACACACGTTAAAGCAGATACTGAAAATCAAAGCATGGTAGAATTAATTAGCTAAAACTGAACAGTTCAAATGATTAGCTAAAATAATTAAATAGCAGGCTTAATGAAAGGCATAAGGCAATTCAAATAATTAGCTAAAAGTAGTCTAATAAATAGCAGCTGGTGCATTTTTCTCCAGGGGGGCTACACCAAAAACCAAGCACACATACGTATCTCACTAATGTATTTATGAAAAAATATAATTTTTTGTATTATTTGTATTTGCTGAGCTGAATTAACATTTGTCATGACAAAACGTGCTTGGGTAATGTAAATTCATTATGATAATTATCCTTTATGTTGCAGTATATACTATTACGTTTACATTACTTCTTCCAAACCAACTGCAAAAATATGACTAGGCCTCATAAAATGGAAGGGAGTATGTTATAACTTAGGTGCATTGTTTATGATTACAGTAGGCCTGCTAATGATTAAAAACTAGTCCACAACACATTGCTAACACAGCCTCACATCAAGCTAGCCCAACTCCACACGACAAGTCAGCTGGTATCACTTACTAGTTCAACGCTGAAAAGTTCAGCCTCGTGTCTGAAGTCTTGCATTTCACAAGGCGCTTGCCAGCAACTCAAAGCGGGTCTGGGTATCTTGCTTGGTTCATATCTCATTTTGTCTTTGTAGGTTCCTCTGTCAAGTCCTGTCCAGTCTTTCGCCTCACCATAGCTCCGGTTCTTAACTTAATTACTGCGACTCTTCCCGCCGGCATTTCCAAAACCTCCTCTTTAGCAACAAATAAATCTCTCTGTCCGCCATGAAACTCCGTAAATCACCGAGAGTCGAGGCAGAGCAGCCGGAGATAAAACAGTAATATAATATATTATTGTAAGGCGTTATTCCCAACAACTACATTCTAGCTAGCTTAACGCTCGCGCTCAGCAACTCACTGGGCCACGGCCAATGTTGGATGCACCACGAGTCACTCAGGGTGTGCTGCCACCTAGTGGTGGGTGGTGTGTATATCATCAGCATTCACTTGTATTAAAGAGGAGCAAATATGCCTGTACAACTTCTAACGAGAGAGAGACTGGAAATATGGTAATAACTGAAAACTTTAGAAAACCTAGAGCAGTTTATTCACTAACTATTATCATATATGCCATGCTCATTTAAAAGGAATTTATTCAGTCTTAGTCAATAAAGGTCCTGCCCCAGAAATAACATTACCACAAGTCTTTTGTAGCTACAACCGTCTTATGCCTGATGTAATTATGAAGATCACCAAAGTAGATGCAACATTACAGAGTGTAAAGATAGACAGATTAAGTAAGAAAGTGTAAAGAACGACAAGCTCCTCTTTGAATAGGTGAGGGTGTAGTTTATGGGTCAAACAAACACAGGACTTTCACTCAGGAGACCGGTGTTCAAACAGTTACAAAGGTTAACTGTGCAGCACACTTAACATCCCCAACATGGCTACCTAACGTCCAGTAGTTTTGTGCATTTATATTACTTTTGTAATGCAGGGGCCGGATTGGGACTCATTTTCAGCTTGGAGTTTCATGCCTCAGACCAGCCCACTTTAGTTCACAACCTATTATACTGAAATAATATAATTACAATCTTAGTATATAAGTTTTGCGATAGTGCACTATTCTATACAGCCTTGTTATTCGCACTTCTTGCTGAATCCATATGAAACTCACTTGATCCTACATTTAATCACAAAAAGCAATCTGTAAGGCTTCAGCATTTTTGACATGGAAAACATGTTTTGAGTAAAACTATTCAGATTTCTCCATATATTGTAATATTCAATATATAAGAATAACTAGAAAAGCACTCGGAGAGCGCAGACCTCCACCAAGGCAGTGCAAAAAGAATCTTAATCTTAATCTTAATTTAATCTTAAAGTCAGTCCTACCTGGCCACTCTGGAGTTCTGGGCTCATATATGCTGCTTGGTACTCCTGGCTCACTGTCACTGTCAACAAACTGGTGTAGTGGCTGCTGCTGCCGGGCTACAAGACAAAGTGTCCCACACTTAGGTGGCATTGCAACAAACTATTTACATAGCACTTATTTCTATCACATGTTATAACATCACACAATTCATTGCCTTGTACATAAAGTTCAATGGTGGTTTGATGAATTTGTATTTTTGTTTTATGCCTGCTGACATCACTGCTCCTAGCTCACTGGTATGATCATTTGGAGCTTCTTCTGTCTCAAAAAGCAAGCTTGTTTTAACACAAAATGTGCTCAGTTTGGCACATCGGTAGACCTTTTCTTTTTTTAACTAGCCTTTTCAGTTCCCCCGTTGCTCCTTCTGCACAGGGCTGCAAGTGCAGATAGCCCAGGGTCAGCCTGCAGGATCTATTTCAACCCAGTGCTGTGCTCTTACACCAGCGCTCCCAGCCCCAAAACCAGGCCAGTCCACGGGAATTTTCCCTTTTCTTCCAGTTAGCCACTCAGGGTCTGCCTGACCATGAAGCTTTAATCCTAACCTTAGGAAAGTAGATTTGTTTCCTAAACCTAACAAAACTGCGACCGTTTCACAATATTTACTACAAAACTGCAACTGTAACATGAAGGTATGAAGCCATGTTGATCTCCTACCGTTGTTGATGAAACAATTCGAAAAATTTGCTAAAAGTAATATATAAACACTAATAATAAGATTACTGACCAAACCAACAGTTCAATTGTATATAAAAAAAGAACATTATCCACCTTTATATTATAAATATGCTATACACATTGAGAATTGATGAATTGTTATGTGAGTTCAGCTGACGGCTGTGAAGGTGCCTCAGACTGGAAAACGCTGGGAACCACATAGATAAGCGCCTGGGTTTTAAAGTCCTTCTGAACCACAGACCTTGAAATTGAAAGCCTGTATCTCCCGGCTCATGTGTCCACATAGGAGAAAGCCAGGTAATTGCAATCAGTGTCAGACCAGGTGGCGCCAAGACCAAATATTACCTCAACTACTGCTCATCGAGAGCACTCAGCCTACTCAACCAGCTCCCTGCGCTGCACATCAGCTCAATATCTGAACTCTCTTCACCACTGAGTCATCGCAAGACTTGCCTACACTGTTAGTACGACTGTTACAGGAGGTCATAGATTATCAAGAATCAGGGTTGGATTTACCTAAATCAATACCCAGCATCACTCAGTGCCAACAAGGGGCAGGACACATGCAGAGCAGCAATACAAACACCTAAATCATGACAAGAGTTCAATTAGCGTTTCAGCAAGAGGATTCATCAGTCACACACATGAAACATGATTTCATACATGATTTCATCCTTGTACCACCAGCTAATGAGCCAGATCCAGAAATTCCCATTGGCCACGATATAGGTCAGGTCTGTGCACTGGGGCATGATGCCATGGTGCAAAACTGTATTTTCCCCATTCACTGCATGTGCTGTGAGATCTGACTGATCTTCCTGACACTTCTTACCAATCCTTGTTATGTGCACTTTGCAGCCTGACACACTCAGCCAGTGCTGAGGGACACATAATGTGATACAAGTATGGCAATATACAGTAATACGTTAGATAACGTATAGAAACGTATTAAATTAAATACTGCTGTGTTAGATTTGTCATTATATGCTCAAACAGCAGGAGCTTCAGTGTGATGCTATGACCTATAATAACGCACTATCCATGTTCAGTTCGTTAACATTTGCTCAGGACATTTTTAAAAAGGTAGAAAAAAAGGAAAAAACAACTATACTCACCCAAAATCCCAACAACAAAAAGTTTCAGTACTGCGAACACATTTGTATCCATCCCGCTGTGAGAATCCAGTCGCACTTTGAATGAAACCTCAGCTGCAGCTCCGTGGAAATGTACATTTAAAGCGAACCATTATTAAAATCATCCCAAATGTTCAAGTCCGAGCTCCGTCATGCTCTCGTGAGTCAAGAGGAAAACTGTGAAAGCTTTGGAGGAGGAAAAAAGCCGCGAGGAAGAAGAAACAAAAATCAACAAAGGGTTTCTGGTCCCTGCTCGTTATTTGTGACTGTCCTCGTGATGATCGCGGCCACTTGTGTGTGCCGGCAGGAGTCAGAGCTCAGGACCACTCACACTGTCCTGCATCCTCTGTGGGAGGAGGAGGAGGAGGATGATCGGGTTCCTCCAAAGCTCTGACACTGGATTAGGCTGACTGAGTAACTGCGCAGACTGAATCCTATCCATTCTCAGCATGAGCTGGAGACATTTAAATGCGGGATAAGAAATTGTAGGCTGGTGGATACATACAGAAGAGCCAATAATCATATAAAAATGTAAATGTAAATATAGCCTTTTCTCTCTTTTTTTGTCTTTTCCGCCTTAATATTAACCTGAACACATGCACACACAGATAAAATGCCTAAAACGAACATTTCACAAATACCATTTAATGTATACTGCCATGAAACATCATATGCATGAGTCATAATTATGATAACATTATTGTGTATTCATGATCTAAAATCCACTGGATTAAAATTAATCTGCCAGGCTGCATGAGGCGCTGAAACTGCCTTTGCAGTTTTTATAAAGCAACACTGACCTCTTGTGGTTGCTGTTTGAACTGCACCCAGATCAGACAGCAGTTTATTGAGTGGTGAATATACTGATGCAATGTTGAGATAAATAAACAGACACGATTCTCTAATAGAAACCAGTTATTCTCTAATTTGGTAATAAAAACCTAAAGCTAAAATATCTGACTCTTTTTGTTATTGTGGGAGGTTCACATCACATAAAATCACATCGTCACTCCTAATAAATCTAAACCTCTCGAATACCGACTTAATGTTGGGAATTTTAAAAGAAATAATGTTGATGTTTGCCTTTCTACAACATCAACAACATTTCTTAGCTGGCAATAATTGATAAGTGTTACAAATAACACTCTGTGACTCAATTCTTGAACCAAGAATTTCTGATATTATATAGAAAATGTTGCAACATGATCTGAATCTTTAGGACACTCACTAGATTGGTGCTTTTCTCATACAGAGAAAAAAGAGGGGAACTGCTTGCTTAGATCTGTAAATGTGCATAATACTAATTTACATTGCATTAGATAGTGTCTGGCATTAAGCTTTATCAATATACAAAGTGATATCTGAATTCCAGAGGCAGCATCTAAGGTAGATTTTGCAAATGAAGAGTTTCCATATACCATCGAGAGAGCTAGAGAGCTCAGGCTGACATGCTTGTTTAACTGCTTCCAGATGCAAATTGATGCATTGAGTATTTGGATGAGGTAGGTCTGGAAGGAGATAGGGGAATAGCCCATGGGTTATATGGAACTCTATTTATTTATGTCCACATTAAATAAAAAGTTTGCATTTTTAGGTTGTTTTTTATCAACCTAAATTATACATCACACATTTTACAGTGCCATTTAGCTGGGAAAAACAGACTCTTTAGAAAGTACAATATCTGTATTAAGTGACAGAAATTAAACATGTAGGTTCATATCTGGGGATTTGTGGATTAGCCTTATAGGATAACGGTTATTTGACTGTTCAAACTGTCTCAAAACTTCTCCTGTATGTACACTGGGAGAGTTACTGATCGCTGTAATCTGTCCTCCTGTTCATACTTTAAGAGATCCACTCCTAATATGCTTCAAATAAAAGAGACAGAGAACACAATCCACACTCTTTGTTCTGTGCAAATATGCATTGCAAAATTAATCTAAAGTTAATATGAGGCTTCAGCAGCCTGAGTCTGACAAATTAGGTGGATTTGTTCCAAAGTTACAGTTTTTTTCAGTACAGATTCCTTTTTGTGTTACTATCCTCCACTGCAGCTCAACAAAGGAGCACTGTTCGGCAACACAAAGAGGGAATTTTGTACTGAGACTGTAACTTTGGACTGCAACAGAGATAGAGTTAGACAGACTTGGAAAAAATGTGAACCTGTAAGATGTCTGGAAAAGATCTCACTAAAACTTCACTTCCAACATTGTCTATTGAGTGGATCAATGTATGACAGCTTATTTGATCATTTGGGATTTCTTACTGGTGAATTCACAGTTTGTTTTATTAAAATTCCAAGACCCTTGCACCATAGACTTGTGTTTACCTGAATTCAAGAACAAAATTTCTTCTTTTTGCCAGCAGCAATGAAAGCAACAGTCAGTCGGGACAGGGAGGGGGCACTGTTCTTCCTGCACAAACCGAGCCAAAGCTGCAGTTGCTGGCAGGTGGTGAAAGGTGTGGAAGCCTGCTGGACATAAAACACCCTCCAGCATGTTCTAATAATCAAAAGAGAAAACTATTACCACGTGATCTCAGTTCTGAGGAACACTGGCACTTGCAGAGTTCCCTGGAATTCTGCACCACTTTTCAAAGATTAAACCAATAACAAATACGTGCAAAAGTCTCTTTGCAAGCATAAATAAACACACGGGCTTCCACATTGTCTTGAGATGAAACAGGTAAAGGTCACGAAGTAAATCACTACTGATTATATGGTCTGAATTCTGAAGCAACCTGAGGCCATATTTCATTTTATTTGATTTGAGATTATGGTTGGTGTGTGGTGTCTGAGTTTTAGGAAGTTCATGACATTATGACTCAAGTGGGGTTGTGTTTTCTGATCTCAATTTCATTTAAGTTTATTTTTAAGCAACAACAAAAAAACACAAATCTGCAAAAACAGGTATTATGTGATTATAATTTAGGTATATTGGCTATTTGTAGCTGATCGAAAGCTTTATTATTTTATTTTAAGGGGAGATCACCACAATGAATTTGTACATGTTATTGGATAAATGCACCAAGCAGCTGAAGTGTCCTGAGAAGGAAATGACCGCAGGGGGGACTCTCTGGAAAGGGACGCGGCCAGCAGTAATTCGTGGTCGCACTTGTTCCGCTCACCTGAGTGACAGGAGGTGTTGAACTTTCACCACCACAGAGACATGGACACACACTGCCTGTCCGCAGGCCAGCTGCTGGTCGAAATTCCATACGACATTTTTCAGATACACTGTCTTGTCAGCTTGAATAATGAAGACTTACTGAACCGGTTAAAATAGGATGTCAACAAGTGACGCAGGAGAGTTGGAGCTCAGAGTTGTAGGAGGAGAGACAGATACGCCTCTGTACAGGAAAGCACGACCAACACGGACTGCAACTGCACGGTAGGTGAAAACGTCTTTAAAGGCCATTTTACTAACGAGTTTATACTTAACCTATATTTATTATGCTGCATGTAGACCTGTTAAATGTTTCTACGCACTTTATGTGTCTCTTTTTGCTTGCTGGATACTTTAGTCGCGATGTGAGCTGTTCTTTGGAAGCGCGAGAAACCCCACGCCGAACTCCGTTTATAAATCAGTATATTTAATGTTACATCGCGTGTCAGGGAAGATATAGGTCTGTCACAGTTAAACGAAAACGTCTCAAGATTCATAACCTAATTTCAGTCGATTCGGCATTAATATTTTCCTTTTATTTAACGATGTACACATGGTTAACCGCTCGAGACTGCCCACTATAGCGTGTTTGACAGCGGGAGGAGGCGGGAGAGGCTTGTGAAGAAGTCGGAATTTAATTAAAAAATACAAAAACACATTTTTGGTGTCCTGACGATAAAAAACAAACTAGTTAGGATCGGTATCAAACCTTAGACTTGGTTTATGCAAGTTGGCATATTTTTAAATAAGGTTTGGTGTGACATGGTCCTTTTCTAATTCCTGTAAAACATGACGCATCTGGGCTCGAGTTCACTTCCAGAGGTTAAATAAAGGAAATATCCAGGCAGATTCTGAACGTAGGCTTTGAACTGAGTACTGTGTTATGCAACATGTATGTATTTATTTTGTAAAGATTTCATTGTGTATGCATTCGTCATACACTAAACTAACAGTGTGGTCGAGATGCTGTAAAGCAGCATCATCAGGTTGATGCATTTTGGTTCAATTTTAGAGGCTTAGCAGACGAGCTCTTGCATGCACACCCAGGCCTGCAGTGTAACAGAGTTATGAATACACAATGCTGCTGCCTGTGCATGTCCAGAGCCCTGCCTCTGTTGATTATCTGTACATCTTCCTGCTAATACCCTCTAAACCCATCTACTGTATACCCATCCATAGGCTCAAAGATAAACAGCTGCCCTGGAAGTCTGACAGCTGCCGAAGGTGTGGCAGCAAACAGAACATGTCTCACTTTGTCCTGGCCACCTTTTGTTACCACTGGTAGTCATTGCAAAGTCGTTAAGTTGTCTTTGGATGAATCTTTAAAAGAAGTTTAGGGTGTAAATCATTTGCGGTAGTTGGAACATTACATGCGTTTGCCAGTGTTGAGTACACACCCACACTTTAGTTCAGGCTGGATCCATGTGGTTATGTAAGTGTTAGCTGCCAGATATGGGCACACACCCACAGCGAGGCTGACCTCAAGTGAAGAATACACCAACATACTTGCATGAGACATACTGGGCATACTGGAACGGCTTCACAAAGATAACAATTAGTCATCAGCTCGCAAACCATCAAAACAAACTGAGGTACAGTTCACAAATAACATGCATGGTGGTTGTTCAAGTTGCTAATGCCTGAAATAAGTTACATTTTTTAAATTATTTTTAAAAAGTTGTGTAAATCATATTGTCTTTCCACCACAAAAAAGGGGAAAAAAGGGAGATCAAAATATAGCTAGAATAGCTAGAAAATAGAGATAATGGGCCACAAATTTCCCAGAACCCAAGCTAGCATTTTGATAAAGATTAAATTAATGATTACACGATTGATCCACACATTCAACAATAATGAAAATAATCTTAAATTTCAGTCTTTCTGCCAAACAGTTGAGTGAATGCCATCTCATCTACTACAGACTGCCGACTCTCTGTACCTTGATGGGCTAAACGAAAGGTGAACACATGGCCATGGAGCCAGTGGTGTATCAGATGATGTAGATATGAAAGCCATTGAAAAATATACTGATACCAATCAGTGTAGTGTAAACTTGGTATGGCTGTCTAAACAACAGCATGTCATGGTTTGTATCACAGGCCTGTCACCTGCTGCCACAACCATCCAAACAAGGTCACTATGGAGCCATCAGCTGAACTTTAGTATTAGCTGGTATTTGTCTTGTTGTGTAGCATCAATTTTTTTTTCCAGTTTTGTGTTGGTAATTTGCAGACACAAACATAGCAAGTATCAGCTGATTTGAAGAAGGTGTGCATGATGTAAGAGGGCACAGGGATCTGCTGGATTTTTCCAAGGTGCTCGAAGGTTGTTCTCCCGTCTTTCCTGCCTTTACTAAGCAACGAAAACCTGACTGCTGATGGTATTTTAGCAGTAAGCCTCACTGACTAAACAAAGTCCAAACAAAGAAAGCTGGATTTCCAGCAGTGTAAATCCCTCACAGGAGTTTTACTGCTAGATTTGTCTGTGGAAAAGAAAAAAAAACATGCCCTTTCTTGGTGCATCCCATCCTTCAAGCCTGAAAAAATTTTCTGATCCAGGAGCTTTGTGTGGACTCTGTTTTAAGGTTTTTCAAAGTGGGAAAAGACCATTTTGATCTTCCTCTTAGAAAAGTTGACCAAACAAAAGGTCAGAGGTAGCCCTATTTATGTCCCTAATTTCTTTGACACTGCTATCGGTGCATCCTTAATGTTTACCTACAGGTTTACAAGCATTAACATGGTGTGATGTGATATGATTTCTTCTGCTGCCTCAGGGAGGGGTAGGATTAAAAACAGTCCACATGGAAGGCGTGTTGGCCTTGGCATTGAAGTTGCTGTTGAAGAACATGAAGATCTCCCGCCCTCCCTCCCCGTACTTCTCCCTGCTTTCCTCTCATGTCATGTCATGTCAGGCTTTTATGATAGCCCGACAGAGCATTAGCTCTAATGAGTGCGTCACCCCTGAAGGCAAGGTGGATCGGGAGATGTCCTTGTTAAAGGTTGAGAAAATAAATAAAAATGCTTCACTTTGGGATTGCATGAAGAGCCATTGGTTACATAACACTCTGGATCTTGCTTAACTGCTGGGTCAGATTCAAATGTGGATCCTGGAGTGTCCTGTGACAGACTTGTCATTTCATTCATTGTGTTTTACGGACAAAGGTTGCAGTGACACATACAGCCACATTTAGATAAACACCTCATCTTTGTTCTGGTGGCATCATCGAGCTCAGCAGTTGGCACAGTGGCGTAGGTTCAGCGCTGGGTTGCAGCAGTAAATGTGCATGTTTTACTGACTGTGTGAGTGGGTGTGTTAGCTCTAGTTGTAAGAGAAAGTGTGGAGTGAGCAAGGAGGAATTGTTATATAACTGCTGCTTATCAGTCCAGCAATGTAGAGCTGATAAGATGAGGGAAGCATGGCTGTTTGAGTTTCCTTCGTTGAACTTTTAGCGCTCATTTAAATTTTGTGTAACCTTGAGCTCTAGAAACATAATTAGCATTTGATGGAAAAAATTATTAATGATAAAATTATTCTGCATAATAAAAATAATAGATGCATCACTTGGGACTGGAATAGCACCAATATAATGCTGGGCAGGAAACTGGAGGCTTCACATTAAAGCTGTTTTATGCATCAAGGTTATGCATAAAGTTATGCTATAGCCATTAAGTATATGCAAAGAATGGAATAACATATATAAAATAAACCAATTTTCTGGCTATTTGTAATGTAATAATGAATAATAAATAAATACTGTATATCTGTGTTGTTACACCTAAACTATTGGCTTATTATTTCCAAGAGTAGCTTTAATATTCTTTATGTCCTGTCCATTCTGTTTGTGTTTTGTAAATAATCCGTTTAGTTCTAAAGTGCTAAAAAAAACATCACAATGCTGTCTAACAGACCATTGCTGCAATTTTCTGCTGGCCTAACCTAATTTCACCATCCAATTCTCGTCCTCTAAAATGATATCCGGTTTGGCGTCCACTGCCTGCCTGTGAATGCAGCATAACATCTTGCATACATAAATCCAGCTTGATCTTACCCACCGCTAACATGCCCTTCAGCGTGCCACTGCCTGTCCCAGCTGCTGTGTTGTGAGGCCGTACTGAGGCTGGCAGTGTCAGGGCAGGAGTCAGCAAATCTTTTGTATTTATATGGAAAAATGCCACACTCAAGCGGTCATGTAAATTAATTCGCTCAACTTCTGTTGTGTTTTTGTTTTTTTAGGGAACAGCATGATGAAACATTGGGTGAAAGAGTCAAGCAGGAGAATCCTTGTGATGATGAAACCCCAGCTGAACAGCGGTGTCACACATCAGCCATCAGACAGGAAGAAACACACAAAGGTGACATGACCACACACATCAGATTTATCCAATAGTCAAAGAGTATGTCTGCATTTCAGGTATCTATGTAGCCTCTGAATTTGTATTAATTTGCATTCATTTTGAATTAATTTAGAATCTGTGCTAATATTAGGAGCAGGCAGACTAAGAAAAGAAGAGGCGGCTCACTGTGGCAATTTAAAGGTCCAGACCCAGAATTCCACTGAACCCAGATTCACCTCCTGCCTCCTCTTCAGACTCTCCAGAAATCTAGATCCTGACAAACCAGAGCTAGCACTCAAGAAGAATTCAGACCCCTGTCAGCAAAGGTAAGCCAGGAAAGGAATAGATTTACCCTCTGTTAATAAATGTAATTACTTGCTGCTCCTGTAATTTTAAGTGTCATCATTAATTATTCATGCCATTCCCTAAGGCGGGATGTTGTTAAAATGCACAGACCAGCTTCCCAGGAGCTGTTTCTGAGGTCTGGACTAGGTGCCTCTGCTACTATTGGTTGTCACTGAAATCATGAGTCCATTCTCACATTTAGTTAAACAGTAACTAAACCACTGAACCCTGTCTGCATTCTTGAGATTGTGACACGCTATCTGGAAGGGTCAGCTCCTTGAATAAACAAGGAAGTGCACCTGGTTATGTGACCCCTAAGATTAGGTTGGACATGAATGTGATTGTTGTGTGTTTGTCTGTCCACGTGTACAGTACAGATTTTGTTGTTTGTATAATAACACCACATGCCCCTGTATCCAGTATAGGAAGATATAGTTACTGACTCTCCAGGAAGCCTGAATTTACCTTCCTTACCTGCCTTATCACAGATTATCTCCCTGTGGGCTGATTTTTTGCGTGACATTACTTCCTCAAGAAGTCATTTTAGGTTAGACTTCTCTTCTGGAGTTTAACTTTCTCTTTAGATTTAATCTGACATGACATTAAGTGCTTTTGGCATTATGTATGGTGCAGAAGGTTTTACGAGCATGTGTTGCTCATTTTCCTATAAGCACATTTGCATAACTGGCTGTGACGCAATGTGTGCCAGAGATTACTATAGCCTTATCAATAGAGGTAATTGATTGAAGTGGCTTTATGGGTTCAAGAGGGAACACACCCCTCTCAGTGTCTGCTAGCCACCTGCAGTCCTTTCATGTCACCACACATGACCTTATATAGACATGTTGCACTGAGTGTGATCATGTGTGTGCACAGTACGCTTACGTGTGATCCATGTGCTATCATGTCCAACATTAAAATACTTTGTAAGTGCTTTCATAAATGCTTATGAGGTGTGACTGTAGTTCTCATGTGACGGTGAGAAAACTGTTTAGTAAAGAGAAAGGGACAGAGGAGAGGAATGTCGACCGTCCAGTTGATCAGCATTGCTGTGACAAATGTGAGACATCTAATCGCACAAATGTTTTGCACAAAAACAATCATTACAATCGGGCATAGGAAGACAGGGTGTGTCCAGAAAAAATAGCTAATATTACACTTTAAGTTCTACCATTTATTTAAGTTTGATGGCTGAGATATTTTTATAAGCTTTTACTATTTATAATATCAGAAATTGAAGTACGAAGAAGTTTAATTTCACACCCAGGTTATCATGCACATAAGCCAGTTGGTTCTATTGCCAATAAAGTCTTGCCATGTGAAACCTAACGCAACAAATCAAGATTACTTCCCGGTCTCAATATCAAACATTGCACAATTTACAATATCAAAGACACTCGGGCGTTCTTTATTCCTGTGAACATGTACAACACTGCAACTTGCTTTATGTGTGAAAGCAAAAATCACATTTAATTTAGATGATTAACTGCTTACTACCTTTGATTTGATAAGCATAACCATAGTAAGACATATCTCTTACCCTTTATTTTGCAAATAATAATACATAAAAAAGGTAAATGTATCAGATATTTTGATGAGCTTTAAGGAAGGAGGCCTCATTTTTCATATGTAGGATGACAGCAACATTTTTTGCATACTGCACATGTCAAATCTACAATTAAGTGACAGGTATAATCCTAACAAGTATGTCTAATAGTTTTCATGTCTTCTCTCTCTCCTGTTCTGCCAGTTTAACTGAAAAATGGAGGGCTGAGACTGAGAACAGCAGATGTCAGGTAAGAACATTCTTGATCATTTATATCATAATGTTTTAGGACTCATGCTGGAATCATTAAACCCAGTTAATCTAAATATTCCCAACCAGTCATTACTTTCACTACCCAGCCAAAGCAACATAAGGTTTCATATTGTTTTAAGCGTTGGAAGGGACAGGGTGTGTGTGCTTTTGTGTCTGTGTGTTTCTTTGGAAAACTCACGTCTTTCAAAGTAACCTGTTTGTCAAGGCCTGAATCTCTTAAATAGCTCCACCATGGGAGCCAGAAGCTTTAGCAAAGCTCAGGCATCTGCCAGCTCACAATTTGCAATTCAGATAGCCAGCCACTGTTGCATACTTACTGTGAATGCCAGAAAGCATTTCACTTCAGCATGCAAGTAATTTGCATTGGTATGATATTGAAGCTGATGCATAAAAACAGTTACCAATGTCAGCTACTGATACTGCTAGACCTAACTGTTTTGTGGTTAAAATAAAAAAAAAATCTACTGTGGGAATATTTTTAAAACATTAATTGATATCACAGAATCAGGATACTTGGCAAAAAACAGTATAAAATATGTGGTCCCTTGCAGTAAATTTTCCTCTCTTAACAGGTTAATGGACAAACGCCTCCACCAGATACGTCTATAAAAGCAGCTTTTGACTCTCCATTATCTGAAAGGATACTGTTTCCAGCCAAGAAGAAACAACAGGTTATCAGAGTTGTTTACAATGAACTGGAGACTACCAGGGACTTGAGCATCGATCACAGTTTTTCTAATGAGGATATTGGCCCACCTGAGTGTAATGGCTTACACATGCTTCCATGTGGGCCACAACCAAAGACTGGAACTAGATCAGCTGAGTTAGAAGAAGATATAAAAGACCATATAAAGCTTCAAAAATATACTGATCTTGGGGAACTATCGAACCCTAAAAGGACTATGTTGTCTTCCACTGTGGTAACAGTTCTTGCCCCACACTGGAGTGGCCGACTAAGACGGAACAAAAGACCTGAGGGAACTGGAAGTTCAGAAGCCCAGGGTAATTTACAAGATGTGACAAACACTGCGGCAAACCGCGGACGTGAACGTTTTCAGGAGTCATTGACAGATGGATCACAAGCGCAATTAAGGGTGCCCTTTCTGGGTACCAGAAGGAATACAGTGGGCTGGTCAACTAAGAGTGGTCCTGCAAGCTTGGACTATGACTCCAAGAGGAAAATGCTTCAGACTGTCTCTTTGGATGTAAACTCTGGAAGGATGGACAATAGAAAAATGGATACAGGTGCTTTAAGCCCTGTACGCGGACCCACAAGTCCTGTGTCTCCCCTATCCCTTGGTCCAAATGAACAAAGGAGGAATCCACAAACTGGTCATCAAGGAGGACTATCCTCTTTAAGCTCAAAACCAACAACCAGCAGTCTTCTTTTGTCTTTAAGGAGATTCAACTCAAATGGTAGGCTCTCTAATGCATCTTCCACCCTCTCTGAGATGAATCCTTCGCCTCTGAGCAGTTCGCCAAATGATCAAGATGGGAAATTATTCTCAACACATATTTCTCAAACCTTTCTTAATGATAATGGGCAAGAGAGGTCAAAGCCCCTCCGTTCTCCATCGTCCTTTTCTTACAGGGCAACTGAAACCATCCCTTCCCCATCACCCTCCAATCAAAGAGAAAGGAAAACATTTGAAACACACTTCTTTTCATCTTCACCCGTGAACAAAGAGGCAGAAGACACACCCTTTTCCCAACAACCCCAAACAATGAATAGGACCCAGTCTAGCCTTTCATTTTCCAAACAGGGATTTCTAAGCAGAGGGCCATCAGAAATGCAAGACAATCAGAGTGGTTCAGACAAAAATGCAAATGTATTCTCAGAGAGCTCTACTTCATCACCCAGACATTCCCCATATGACCATTCTGCCCTCCTAAAAACCCATGCCCTCCCTCGAAGGACCACCCTGACATCCACTTCCTGGTGGAAACAAGTCAACCAGGAGGGCAGTTCCCCTCTAGCTCTCAGTGATACAGTGAACATCAAAGAAAAAACAAACACACCCTTGGTTCCACCCTCTTATGATAAAAGAGACTTGGCCTCTCTGAGTCCAACTGACAACAAAAGATTTAGTAGTCAGATCCCCAATAACAGAGACAACAATAACGCCATAGAGTCAGTTCGTAGAGGTAACATGAACCTTATTATAAAGACACAGGGAGGAACTCACAACATCAAACAAAGAAATGCTGAGGATTCACCTGACCCTGAATCAGAGAGGATTGTCAAACAGCAATATGGCAGCAATATATTAAAGAGCAGAGAACCACACAAGACTCATAGTTTGCCAGATGCTTTGTCTAGTTCTAAACTTAGCAGAGCTACAGAGCAAACAACACTGAGTCACCCTAAAGATCTCAGCAGGCATGATGTAAATAATAGTTCAGTTACAGCAAATGTAACTGAATTACCACCTACTGTGCTAAATCCTCAGAGCTCAGATACACCCACTGAGAGCAGCAGTGAAAACAATAATAATCATTGTACATCCAAAACCAACAGCACCCCCGCATCTTCACACAACATGGACTCTCAAAAGTTTTCCAAACCACCTCTTTCTTTTTCTACCACCAACACTCTCAATAGTCAAGCTGCTCTTGCCTCTAAAACTACCTCTGGTCTCCACCTCACCCCAAACTCTAAAACTAGTTCCTCCTTCCACTCTCAACCAGTTACTTCACAGACCAGTATTCATGCGTCAACATACACTGGTTCTTCTTCCCAACCACCCAAATTCTCCAGCTCAGCCAATGCCACACCCCTTGGCTTCGAAAGAAGCTATGCCTCAATTCAAAAGCCTGTTCTCCCTAAAACTGTGTTCAGCCTGATTCCCACAGTCAGTGCTTCCTCTAAAACAAACTGCAGTCCTGTATCCACGGCCTCCACCAGCTCTGCTTTTACTACTGGCAGTCATCTTGTAGCCACAACTGCCCCCAGCCCATCCCTCCTTACTCCTCCTGTCACTCCCACCAGTGCGTCCTCTGCCACTACTGCCACTCTTTCCTCTCTCTTAACCCCCCCTGCCACCCCTATCTTTACCAACCCCAACTATCCAGATTCTTCCAGTCCTAAGGAGGGAAGGACATTCTCAAGCAGCCCAGAAAGCGACCCAAAGAATCTGCACCCCCATGGAGAGCGAAAGAGAGTGAGACGAGTAACGTGGGAGGACTCAGTGGATCGGAAGCATTCTGAGTCAATTACGGTGGAGAAGCCAGAGCCATCTCAAGTCCAAATGAGCCCTCTGTCTTCCTCCAGGTCCCCACAAAGCGCCAAAGTTCCATCCCTCTTTTCCTTTCTAAGATCAAGCAGTCAAACCACAAACACGAGCCCAAAGACCTGTAGCATACAGGCGGACAAAGGGGGGAAGTATAGATCCTTGTCATCTGACTCTGCTGATTTAGCATCCAGAGAGCGAGAGAGGTCTCAGCATAGACCTAGTGACACTATGACCTTTGACCAGGGAAGACGAGACTTAACCACACCCAGACAGGAGAGGACACTATCAGTGGAGTCTGGCACAGTTCAGTGCCGTTCTTCTGCTCCTCTCTCCCTCCCTCCTGACTTTTCAAGTGGTTATAAGCTTCGTTATAGCTCCCCACCTTACTCCACTCTCATGTCTACAAGGTCAACACAGGGAGAATCTAAGACTATAATACCCAGATCACCCCTCTTCCAACAGTCTAATTATACCCCACATCTTTCCATGCGTGCTGATCCAGGGATGACGTCCAAACCCCCTCTGTCACCTATCAGCCTTCCCAAGCCCCTGTCTTTGCCTTTTCAAAAGAAATCTGCTACCCAAGGAAGTACAAAGTGTGTGGTTCCAGACGCTGATCAAGTCAACAATAATCACAGCAAGAACAATGGACAAGATCGCCAGAATGGTCAGATATTACTTGTTGACAACAGACTACATAAGGCACACAACTCCTCCTCAACATGTGTGACTGAGACACTGGTGTACAGTATTCAATCTAAAGTGGCTACAGCTACAGCTGCCTCAAAGAACACCACACCTAAACCTTTGCAACATACTGCAAACACACCAGTTTCTGTGGAGACCATGTTAAGTCAACAGTCACATAGAGTGCATAGTAAAGAAGCTACAAGAGAACCACATAGTAATTCAGATCAGAGTTCCAGCGGTGGCAGCTCAACAGAGAGTCAGCCCCGAGGTGAACGCTCTAACAGAAGAATGAAGGAGAGTGTACTGGGTAAAAGCAGATTTTTTTCCATGGAGAGCAACAATGAACAAAGCCCAAAGAGAAGTCGGTTTGCACTGAAGAAAAGTGTCAGTACACCAAATGCTAGTTTGTCAAGGTCTGATTCAGAGAGCAGCAGCAAGACTAATAACAAAATGGACCTCCTTCATAGACTGAAACAAACATTCAGCACCAGACGGTCTGAGGATGATGTATTGTTTCCATGGAAATGGAAGCGAGGCTCCCAAACACCCTCTGTTAGTGGATCGAGTGGCGTCAGTGATAACACTGTTGAGAGTGGCAAGAAGTTAGAGCAGCAAGAACAGGAGAAAGAGATGGTCCTGAAGGACAAAGAAAAGGGAACTGAGGGGACAAATAGATGGACACAAAACAGATACACTCTCATACCACCCTCAGCTGCCAGGAGTATAATCACAGGGGATGAGCATTATATTTGGTCAGACAAATCACCTCCAGAAACTGACCGAGACAGTGCTTGTGTAGAACACATGGAAAGTCAAAACCAACCTCATGTAACCATCATAACCCATAATCCAACACCGCACCAACTTGACTTTTACAAAGATGAGACGGATTATGAACCAATGAACCAGTTCCTCTCTTGTAGAGATCGCAGTCCTGGAAGAAGCCCCAACACTTCTGGCTCTTATCCTACTCAGTTTAGGAAGGCTTCATCCAGCCCCAGAAGCCCCTTCTCCCCCTTCTCGTCTCTTTCTCCCATCTCCCCATTTGCCTCAGCGGATGTTCCGGATGACAGCGTCTTCTATAGCCCAAAGATACAGCGTCGCAGAGAATCCCCCTCACCATGTGAGCCGGGAGAGGGAATCAGCCTGGGTGGCTCTCGAAGAAGCCGGGCATCCACTGGTCCTCCAAGTGTAGGTCCAGGACAGGAAAATGAATGCTTGGCTTCCTCTTATGCAGATTTAAAGTATGGCATTGAGCCTGGAAGGTCATTTTCTGTGAGTTCGGTACAGTCCAATCGGCTGTCAGGGCCTGGTCGCATCTCCACTGGGTCCAGGTTCATGAGTGTCGGTGACCTCTCTGAATCCGGCTTGACTTGTGGAGGCACTGACAAGGACTTGGATCCGTGGTCTGTTGATCCAGATTGGAGCACAGAATATGATTGCCAGCCCAGTAAGGACTGCCGAGTGTCATATTTCCCCAGTGACCCTGGTAAAATGAGATCGAGATCTCTTCCTCGATCACTGACCAGGCGCTTGGCTAATTGGAGCTCAGAAGTCTCGGCTTCTCCACCTGTAACTACTGCACCCTCAAACTCAGGCCGGCTTTGGAGCCCTAGCATGAACGTTTGTCACTTTGCATGGGATACAGAGGGCCCTCCAACCCCTCCTCCAACACCTCCCCTGTCACCATCGTCCAGACGCATGTCCAAACCTCCCAGCATTTCCTCCCCCACCTTTCCCACCTCACCAGGAGCAACACTGCAAGTGGACAGCCAGTCCTCTAGGGGACACCTGCCCTCCAGAAGTTATGTGTCCAGCCTTAGCACCTTTGATGAGTCTTCTGACAGCAGCTCAGACACAACAACAGATGATGAATATTACTTAGAAACAGGTGAAGACGGAGAAAAAGAGACAGAATTGTGAAAGCAGAAAAAACACTGTCAGATCTCTGTGATCCTGGACTTCATTATATACAAGAATAATGATGGGCTTAAATTTATTATGCTAAGTGACCTCTTCAGCTTGTTTTTTGTTCGCTCTTTCATGGTCAGAAAGGAAATGCAAGGTCAATAGAGACAGTTTTTTGCCTGCATGATTTGCTTTTCAAAGTGGTGGTTGCTGTCATGTCAAGAAGAAATTAAATGAGCAAGCATGATATTATGAGTGTAGGTTTAAAGATTATAATGTATGTATGTACAGTGTACTGTATAAACTGCAAATCTTCAATCTAGGGATATCAAACATTGTTGAAGCGTTGTAAAATGCATAGGCTGACAGTTGCATGGCATCAGTGAGGGGTCTGTGTAGTTGTTTTAATGATCAAACTACTGTGTTAAGATAGAACTTTGACATAAGGCTTATCCTTGGGTTTGCATTTCATCCTGCTCCTTAACAATAATAGTGTTGAGATGATTTTAATTAATGTGCTATCATGAATTATTTTATCAGCTGTTTGTTTTCTTCTATGTTTGAAGATGGAATTGTGGTAAATATAAGCACAAAGCGGATCTATTTTCTTAGTGTTGTTTTGAAAACTTTAAAAAGTTTTGTTAAAATGTTTTTGGAATTCTGAGATGAATTGTAATCATATTGTGTTAAACTTAATATTTGATGTCAAACATTATAAAGTGCTTTTTACAGTGCTTGCTCTTATTTGCACAGTGACAATCTAAAGTCTTAATATATCTATTTTATAAATAAATGTATTATTTCCAACAATATCTCATGTTTTTGGGTTTATGTCTGTGTTAAATTAGTGTTTTTGCGTAACAAGTCCGGTGCTGCATGATGTTACATTATCCAGCCCTAGCCAGCATGGTTTCCCAATGCAGTATTTACATGCCATCATGTAAAAAGGTATGCCGAGTATTGATGGGACAAACAGAAGATTTGATGCCCTGGGCCACATTCCACCCTGCAGGGAGGTTTTCAGTCACCAAATTAATCACAGTGCTATGCTGGATGCTATCTACTTTAAATATTGTCTGTTATAGGTGGGGCTTCAACAGCTTCACATTATTCAAGTGGGTGTTCCCTCTTTGTTCTTAGCTGTGGCAACACAAACTGTTATGGTGATGGTTCAATAAAACATCATTAGATTGGGTGGATGAGTTGTAAAATTGCTGTTGGATGTGTATGTTTGCTACAGTGTACTTTGTGTACTTTTTCATTGCTGTATTATTGTTAACAGCCACTTGCACTGAGACAATACAATCTGCTTCATATTATTAGCCATGACATCAACTGGGAAAGGCACGGCTGCTTCACTTCATGTGTCATAGACTTCAGAGCAGTGGTTTGGAGTCTGTTTTTCCATCTTATGTCATCATAACAAAGTGCAGCACTGCCCACACTGTACTTACTCCAGCTAGCAGCCTCATACAGAGCCTGGGATCCCTGAGTAAAGACTTAAGTTAATGGCACAAGTAAGAAAAAAAGACTCTGTCAAAGAGTTAAGCTCGTATTTTGTCCAGTGCAGACAGTATGCTGCATTATTAATGGCTGCAATAAGCTATTTGGTCTTTAGGAGGTAGCCAACTGTGCATAGCTTTAATACTGAATGAGTGTAAATCACATAGACAGCTGTTTTTCTTGTGAAAATCTCAAATCCACAACCCAAATATAAATGATGCTGACTTGAAATGATAGAATTCATGTTAAAAGGTTTTAAACATGTACTTTCTATAATAAGGCAATCAGAGATGGCAGACTTCACCCCACAGCTCCCTCTGTTGGCCAGAGGATGTATATGCAGCAGACACACAGACAGACACCACCGCCCAAAACAATACGGGAGTGAAGTAAAAAGTCCGACTTGAGGCCCTTTTCACCTCATGTTATAAACCTGTTGCTCTGCAGGCTCTGCACTATGGAATCTACAAAATGCACAGGACAGCAGTATCAGCTTTCACCTAACAGTAAACAGCCTTTCTTCTCATGGAAGATTGTAGCACTGAGCATGTTCATGGTGGCATTAAACAGCCTGGGGAGGTGATTGTTTTGTGTATGTGTGCCTATTGTACACACTGTGCCAGACTGTGCAGTGCATATTGCTGGTGCAGTTGATCAAAGTGAAACACAACAGGCTACAAAACAAACCAAAAGGCTTTGAGCAGTGATTTTAAGCACACATATATTATCAAGATGCATATTGTGAAATTATGTAATACGGTTTTTCTTTTTAGATAAAAGCAAAGTATGCACACAAATTTTTTTTAAATATCACATGAATGATATTTTAAAAAAAATCTATTCTGAATTTATTGATATAACTTCTTTATACTTTTTCTCCCTTTTCTCCTGTTATGGAGAAATATATTGTCCTGAATGGAGCTCTTTGACCATCTAGTGGCAGTTGGGTGTAGTAGAAATCAGTGGCTGGTTTGCATGTTGACTCTTTTAGCACACTCATCACCTGTGTGTTTGCACAATATATAATGTTACTGAAACACTTGTGAAGATTAATTCCATGCTGGATGGGTCACGTGACCTACTATTCCGGCAATGGCTTGATTACAGAGTGAAACACTGTGAGGAACTTTTGGTAGACATGCTCGGATGAAATGTAGACATCTATCACACACTTTCTGACCTCTTGTCTTTACAAACACCAGCTTTTTGATAAGTTATCAACCACTTGCAGCTGTTTCAAGCAAGAACAAAAGTACCCTGGTTTGAGCTCTTTTGCTCTGTCTCGTGTCCAAACATGAAAAACAACTTTGTTGTGGTTTGGATGCTGTTGCTGGGAGGTGTGGCACTGGTTTTTATTACAATTACTACCTGACAGTGCAGGCCTCTACTTTCCATTTTGTCTTTGTGGTTTAGTGATTCACTTCTTAGTCTTTTTCAAATACAGGAAACATGGCTGTGGTGCATTCATTTATTCTTTTTTCCACTCATGTTGCATGGAGGAATAAGAAACTAAAATACTACATTTAAACTGCATCCATGAAGATCCAGTCGAAGGCTTCACTCTTCATCGTGTGCTTTCTGTACAAAGAAAAAAATATTGATGATCAGATTGTCTTATTCTTGCCGAATCATTAAAGCTACTCAATCTGCGTGATTCCAGGATGTAGTTACCAATCAAAATGTGCATTGTTCTTAATGATTTCTGACCTTAGCTCCAGTGTCACGGCTCTTCGCTCTCAGCTTGTTGACCTGAGACTCGGCGATGTCGGCCCTCTCCTCCGCTTCCTCAAGCTCATGCTGTAACTTGCGCAGCTTGCCCAGATTTGCATTGGACTGTTCTTCCTAGAAATTCAAATGAGCGCATGGAAAATTATTATCAAGCTGGTTCATGTAGAGGCAATGGACCATAGATCTGTATTTCAGTAATTCACTTACAGACTCCTCTGCAGATCGTTTGTAAGATTTAACTTTCAGTTGCAGTTTATCCACCAGGTCCTGCAGACGGTTCAGATTCTTTTTGTCCTCCTCCGTCTGCAAATGAATGCACAAGTTAAAGTGTTTATTAAAGCCAAACCTTTGATATTTGGTGACTAATTACAGGTGACTGTATACCTGATAGGTGAGCTCTTTGATGCGCCTCTCATACTTGCGGATGCCTTTAATTGAATCACTGCTTCTCTTCTGCTCCATATCCACCTCATTTTCCAACTCTTTCACCTTGGAAATGACAGTTTTGGATGTAGCTTTTAGAAGTTGTTACAGCCAGTGAATTGCAGGTTGTTTCCTGGTGCTGTTAGAAACACTCACCCTGGCCTCCAGCTTCTGGATCTGCTTCTTGCCACCTTTCATGGCTATTTGCTCAGCTTCATCCAGACGGTGCTGCAGGTCTTTGATGGTTTGTTCCATGTTTTTCTTCATGCGCTCCAGGTGAGCGCTGGTGTCCTGCTCCTTCTTCAGCTCCTCTGCCATCATGGCAGCATCAGTAATGGCCTTCTTCGCCTTCTCCTCTGCATTTCTGCACTCCTGCACCGCCTCCTCCACCTCATTCTGAAGCTGAGTTGTGTCGCTCTCAAGCTTCTTCTTCTGGTTCAGCAGGCTGGTGTTCTGCACACAATCACAGTTTTACATTACACATTGGTTGTAAAATTATAATAAATGTAAACAGTGCGCAACATAGACTAAAACACAATGCAATGCAATTTAATTCAATATCAAATACAATAAATAAATGAAATAAATACATACATGCTTAATTAAATAAATATTCTTGTGAAATAAAGGATGATAAATGTCCTGAACTACATAAATGAGACATAAAACATTTTCAAAGGACTGATTCTTTTTATTTGGAAGATTTTTATGTCATACATTTATTCACAATAAAAAACATTCTATTTATTTATTTATTTAACTATTTTGACTTAATTATACATTTATATTTACATTTACTTATTTATGGATTTATTTCATTGCTTTATTTATTTATTTGAGAATAAATGTATTTTCATAGGCATATTTGTTTATTTGCTTAAGAACATTTTTGGGGCTTTATCTATTTATTTCATAGGCATATTTGTTTGTTTAATTTTGCCTAAATAGCATTCCATCAAACACCATGGCTTAATGTCTTACATACCTGAGAGTGCAGCAGCTGAACTCTCTCACTGACATCCAGCAGCTCCTGCTCAGCCAGTTTACGGCCTCTCTCCGTCTGCTCCACCACAGACCGCAGCTCATCTAGTTCAGCCTGCAGCAGGTTGTTACGTCTCTCCACCATCGCGATGTTCTCCTTCAGATCATCATTTGCACGGACGGCATCATCCAGCTGCAGCTGTGCGTCCTATTCACAAAGATATATAAAAATCTTTAAATCCTTTTATTCAATATTAAGGAGAAATAAAGCGTGTATAGCCTCTGTAGCACCTTCAGGTGACCATGGACTCCCTTGAGCTGCTTCTGAGCCTCTGCTGCCTGCCTGTTGGCCAGGCTCAGCTGGATCTCCATCTCATTGAGGTCTCCCTCCATCTTCTTTTTCACCCTGAGAGCCTCATTTCTGCTGCGAGTCTCGGCCTCCAGGGAACTCTGCAGAGTGTCCACCACTCTCTGATGGTTACGCTTGGCCTGCTCCATCTCCTCGTCCTTCTCAGACAGCTTCCGCTCAATGTCAGCCTTCACCTGGTTAAACTCCAGCTGAGCTCGGAGGATCTTACCCTCCTCATGCTCCAGAGAGGCCTGTTGAAATAGAAAATCACTGAATATCAAAGCACCACAAAGGTATTTCCAAGGACAAACTGGCGTCTATCTTAAACATTTAATATATTTTCACCTCAGCTTCCTCCAGAGCAGACTGTATCTCGGCCTTCTCCTGCTCCAGCTGTTTACGGATCTTCTCCAGCTCGTGGATGCTCTTTCCTCCCTCGCCGAGTTGCTCAGTCAAGTCAGCAATTTCCTCTGTTTTGTACATACATATTTATTAAACTCCACTGAATTCAGTGTATATTTTGAGGAAAATCATGCTTTAACCCATGTGCATCACAAGAGACATTTTTACCTGTTGAATTTTAAATGTTTCCATCATTTTGCCAGTGTATAGCCAGAACAATGTCCCCATTTAAACTCATTAAAACCACTACTTTCAATCCATTACAGCATAAAATCATACATTTGGTTATATCAGGTGTCTGAGGACATCACAGCAACTTCTTTTAAAAAGAGATGCACAATGGTTAATTATATCTTCCTACCTTGGAGGTTCTTATTTTCTCTTTTCATGGTCTCCAGATGATCCAGACTTTCTTCATAAGAGTTCTTCAGTTTGAAGAGTTCAGTGCTCAGAGAACGAGCCTCTTTCTGGGAACTTTCCAGCTCACTCTGGGACTCCTCATACTTCTGCTTCCACTCAGCCAGGACCTAATTAATTTGTATATTAAAAGATGTGTTGTTGTGAAATTCTACACACCCACTTTAAACATTCAAATCATTATTTAGTACTAAAGTATGCTTATCTTATGTCATTACCTTGTCAAAGTTTCTTTGTTTCTTGTCCAGAGCTGCAGCAGCAGCATTAGATCTCTCCACATCCACCATGAGATCCTCAATCTCACCCTGAAGTCTGTGTTTGGTTTTCTCCAGGGAGGAACATTTAGCATTAGCAGCTTCAACAGCCTCTTCTGCATCCTGTAAGCGTTGAGCTAACTTTTTCCTAATAACAGAAATTAAAGTATCAAATCATTACCTGGTAAAATAATAATGTTGGAACTGTCTCAAGATGGGTCTACTAAACCTTACTTTGCTTCTTCCAGCTCCTCTGTTCTCTGGATGGCATCAGTTTCGTACTTGGTTCTCCACTGAGCTACCTCAGAGTTAGCCTTGGACATGCTGCGTTGGAGCTCAGCTTTGGCCTCCTGCTCCTCCTCAAACTGCTCTCTCAACAGATCGCAGTCATGGCGAGAAGACTGCACTGCATGGGCGAGTGCATTCTTGGCCTTTGTTAAAGAAACATCAAGTAAAGTCATTCTGCCTGTAGACATCAGGCTCTGTATTTTAAAAGTAGAAGTTGTTAAAGAAATACCTTGACTTCCTCCTC
Source organism: Serranus cabrilla (assembly GCA_903364295.1). NCBI lineage: Eukaryota > Metazoa > Chordata > Actinopteri > Perciformes > Serranidae > Serranus > Serranus cabrilla. The sequence continues at coordinate 315,488 of CAFUXE010000880.1, read as the reverse complement.
CAGTTGTCTCTTGAGGTCTTCAATCTGCTGAGTGTGAGACTGCTTCCCTCTGGTGAGCTGAGTGATCAGAGAGACCTTCTCCTCCAGCTGCCTGCCAAGCTCACCTGTAAAATAAAGGTTTGTCAGCCCCAATATTAAGCTGCTTATTTCCAAAAAATAATGCTTTTGTGACTTTCTGGGGTGTGTTACTAAATGGCACATATCGGTAAAAGTCAAAATGCCACTGAAAATGTGATTGTATGTTAAGGTGATTACCATTTTCTGTTTGAAGCTTTGCTTTTTGCATTGTGAAGTCATTGATGGTGCGTTGGCCTTCCTCAGACTTAGTCTTGTATTCAGTCATCTGATCCTCCAGAGTGCGGCACATTTTCTCCAGGTTGGTCTGAGTAAATGAATTAATATGTAAGTCACAGAATGTATACGGCCTGTGGATTATTATCTATTAATTTATTACCTCAGGAAACGTTTTCTTCATGAGTTTATGGTCTCAAACACTAGTTTAAAGTCTTCTTCAATAAAGCATGATGTTTGTTTTTTAATTGTGGTCCCATTTAGAGTAAAATAGATGATAAAGCAGGGTACATGTGGGTGACATCACTGACTTCAAACATGAAAGTAGCAATAATCTTCTCATCTTACTCTAACAAAGCATATTTCTCAAAATGTGAAATGATGCATTCAATAAAGACTGGTTTTGTGGTTTACCTTAACTTTGGCAATCTGCTCCATGTTGGACACCACATCGTCGAGCTCCAGTCTGAGCTCGCTCTTTTCTTTCTCCAGCTTCTGTTTGACTCTCTGCAGGTTGTCAATCTGCTCCCCCAGGTCAGCCACGCTGTCTGCGTTTTTCTTTCTAAGCGCAGCAGCGGTGGCTTCATGCTGTAGAGTGGACTCTTCGAGGTCTCTGCGCATCTTCTGAAACTCGGCCTCCCTCTTCTTGTTCATCTCAATCTGGGCAGCAGTGGCTCCTCCGGCCTCCTCCAGCCTCTCACTGATCTCCTCCAGCTCTCTGGCCAGGTCAGCCCTCTGTTTCTCCACCTTGGCTCGGGCAGCTCGCTCTGCCTCCAGTTCTTCTTCCAGCTCTTCAATGCGCGCCTTGATGAAATTCATATGATGATTATGAAGTGTATTTAGGAATTCATTCATGATAACACTAGAAATAAAACCTGTTTGTTTAGTTACCTGTAACTCCTTCAGTTTCTTCTGGAGTTGAGCACCCATGGCCTGTTCATCCTCAATCTTACCAAGCTGCTGGCTGATTTCAAAGTCTTTCCTACAAAATTGTTCATGTTAGTAATCAGCTGTTGTCACACAGTGGGCACTGTGTTTTTGATAGTAAAATATTAGTCTTACTTTTTGAGTTTTTCCTCCAGTTGCTGCTTGTCATTTTCCAGATCCATCACACTCTCTTGGCTTAACTTTAAGTCCCCTTCCAATTTTCTCTTGGCTCTTTCCAGATCCATCCTAATTTTCTTCTCTTGCTCCAATGATCCTTCAAGCTAACAGACAAAAAACTCCAAAGAATTGTGTCTCAAAGAAACTTGAGATTTAGTCTTTAATATCTATTATACTCACATCATCAACTTGCTGCTCCAGCTTGGTTTTGGCCTTGGTCAGGGTGTTGACTTTGTCCTCTTCACTCTGCAGGTCGTCCAGTGTTTGTTGGTGAGCCTCCTGAAGAGCTTTCTTCTCTTTGGTCAATTTGGCAATGATTTCATCCAAACCTGCCATCTCTTCAGTCAGGTTTTTAACCTTAGAAAACATATCAGAGTTAATCTCAGGAATATAGAGCAATTCTTATGTTGATGACAAACTTATTAACATACAGTTGCCATGTTTTTGGCCACCTGTCAAATGCACATCCAATATTCCTTCCTGTTTAAGTCTCTATTCTTTATATGCTAAATGTTCAGATAGTAGCTAACTTTATTTGTCTGCCAATGGTTGTCCATTGAAGCTGAAAGTGAAGCTATAAGAGCAGTAAAAGCAAATCAAACAGTATTGGGCTCAAAAACCAAAACACTGAGCTTAACGTCACTATATTGCTCTTTAGAGAGGAGTAGAACTGCACACAGATGATCATTCTTCATGGGGTTGGTAGTGCAAATTGTAACTGCTTTCATTACCTTGTTCTCTGTCGCATGCTTTTCCTTTTCCACTTTAGCCAGGGTCAGCTCCAGATCATCGATATCCTTCTTGAGTTCTGAACACTCGTCCTCCAGCTTTCTCTTCTTGGCAGTTAGCTCTGAATTCATCTCCTCTTCATCTTCCAGTCTCTCTGTCAGCTCTTTGCTTTTGGCCTCGAGCTGTATCTTACTCTTGATTAGACCCTCACAGCGCTCTTCAGCATCTGCAAGACTGTCTTGTTCCTGTAGCCAGTACATTTAGCAAATGTTGTTATTCAACCATTTTCATAAGCACATCACTGTACGTTTTAGGTAAACTTATTGACTGATCTTACAGTTTGAATGTGGAGCTGGAGGTCATTCTTCTCTTGGAGAAGGGTGACCATTTTTTCCTCCAGCTCTTTCTTGCGGGCCTCAGATTTAGCGTAAGCCTCTTTGAGCTTCATAAACTCCTCCTTCATGTTAGCCATCTCCTTCTCAGTCTCAGCTGACTTCAGCAGAGGTTTGATCTTGAAATACATCTTCATCCAGGGCCAATTCTTGACACCCATGAAGGCTCTTATGTTCCACTGGATCACCAGTAAGGAATCCCTGAACCAACATCAGTAGGTTTGAATCTGTGTTTCTGTATCTTGTCTTTTTTATAGTAAATGTTAGAAGTAAAGCACCAACCTGCGCTCAACAATTTTCTGGAACTCAATTCTGGCGAGGATTCCTCTGGATCTCGCTTGAATTCCTGTGATGATCAGAGAGAGACGATCATCCCTCATCTCTTCAAGAACACCAAGCAGACCAGCTTTGAAGAACACCTGAAATTGACAGAACGTTTTTTTGTAATCTTTCCCTGGCACAGTTATTTATTTCAATACTTAACATTCCTCTTTGTAAATGTAACCAACCTTTGTGTGTCCCAGTTTGTACTGCTCATGGTCAATATCCAAAGAGCCCAAAAGTTTTTCTGCTCCTTTCTTGTTGTCAATGAACTGCCCATCAGGGATAGCATTAGGGTTCAGGATGCGATATCTGAAATTGTACAAACATAACATCATTACAATTATTATTTGGATATCCTGAGTTAGTGTCCAAAGGTCTTGGGGGATGGTCATGACCAATTAGATCACAGTCAGGTACTAAGAGGAACAGCCACTTGCACAGGAATTATCAGCAGCAAACAACTCTGCCAGACAAGGAAGGTAACTGAATTTGTTAAAGAACGGAAGCACTTAAAACATCAAGTGAGCATCTTGCCACTGCTTAGGACTGGAGTCTGAAGGGAGGCAGCTAAAGTTCCTAGAGACCATTGCAGAGACAACACTTCAGACATCTTGACCTTCCTCTGGGAAGGCTGAGTAGGGGATTGGAGTAGCTTTGTTCCTTGGGCATTAAGGCATCAAGATGACTGTGGATCAATACCAGTGCACCAAACACACTACCTACACAAGTTATGGCCTAATCAATCATAGCCTGGTCACCTCTGTGCAAGTTTTTGGTGATAAAGGATGCAAAACACCTGACGACCTAGGTTATATCACCTTTCAGGTGCACTGCAAGATTTATCAAGGAGCAATCAATAAGATTGCTTTTCTTGCCTTTGTTTAAAGTCTCCATACTGGATCCTGTTGGGGAATCCCTTCCTGCAGATCCTGATGCCTTCCAGCACACCGTTACAGCGCAGCTGGTGCATGACCAGAGGATTCTCCATCGCCCCAGGAGTCTTGGTCTCATTGGGGATTATACATCTTACAAAGTGGGGATGAGTTGACCTGAGATTGGTCATCAATTTGTTCAAGTTCTCCTGTGAATAGAGAAAAATACATATTAAGAGATCCCATACAACAAATTTAGGACATATACCAAGCCTTAGATGTATTTTACCCTGTGCAGTGCAGAAACCGTCTGGAAGGACGAACCCTTCTTCTTTGCTCCCTTGCCCTTGCCTCCTGAATCTTGGGTTGTATGGAAGTTGTAGATACATGTAAGTGTTATTGTCATTGTCTTTCTTGTTGATATTCTGCATAACTCAAGGATAAATAATCAGTGTATTTAAAGATCTCTTACCTGAATCTGCACCAGCATACCCAGCAAAGAGGACAGCCAGTAACTTTAGGTTGGACTTCTGAAACAGTCCAACCACGGTCTCATTCAGTGGGTCCTTGTTCTTCACCAGCCAGTTACCAATATTATAATCAACAGTACCAGCATAGTGAACCAGGGAGAAATGCGCCTCTGCTTTCCCCTTAACTACCCTGGGCTTCTGGAAGTTGGGACTTTTACCCAGGTGGTTGTCATACAGTTTGGCTTTAAATGTTGCATCACTGGCTTTGGGGAACATGCACTCCTCTTCAAGGATGGACATGATGCCCATGGGCTAAAGAAAGGAATTGATTTAAATTAATTTCATGTATGTCTCTTACAAGATCAGCTTACATTTGGTAGTTTACATGAATTCCATAACCAATTTAATTTTCCACCAACCTTCTCAATGAGTTCAATGCAGGCTGCCAAGTCCATGCCAAAGTCAATGAACTCCCACACTATGCCCTCTTTCTTGTACTCTTCTTGTTCCAGCACAAACATGTGGTGGTTGAAGAACTGCTGCAGCTTCTCATTAGTATAGTTGATGCACAGTTGCTCAAAAGTGTTGAACTATGAAGAGCATTCAAAGAGAGTTCAAAAGTTAGAAAGAGTATATTTTATAGTGTCATGTAAAACCTTTTATACTCACATCAAAGATCTCAAATCCAGCAATATCCAGCACACCGATGAAGTACTGGCGAGGTTGCTTGGTATCCAGAGATTGGTTGATTCTCACCACCATCCACAAGAACATTTTCTCATACACTGACTTGGCCAGTGCACCGATAGAATAGTACACCTAGGTATTGCAGAAAATCAGAGACATAAAACATTAAACTCACTTTAATATGTATTATTCCAACTGGATTTCAGTGAAGTGCCTGCATTTTCAACTTACTTGCTGCACATTCTGACCTTTGGTGACCCACTCATTGCCTACTTTTACTCTTGGATGACACAGGCCCTTGATGAGGTCAGCAGAGTTCAAACCCATCAGATATGCAACTTTGTCTGTATCTGTAATGGATTTTGTTTAAGAGAAAAATGTTTTTGTGACAAAAAGCATGATTTTGTAGTAGTCATACCTCCCTAATCACCCCCCAAAAATTAAGCTTTGCACATTTTTGTAAACCACAGATACTTTTATATGAAAAATGTTTGACACCCTTTAGCACCTGTATGAGACATCCCCAGGCTTTCAACTAACATGAATGTAAAACCCTTTACATCAATATTAGACATTTTGGTGCTCCAGAATGAAAGCAGAATTTAAGTGAAGTAAAAACTATTTTAACCCAAACCGCGATCTTTCTTGGCCAAACCAAGTGGATTCATTAAAATTCACAACATTAACCACATGTTTAAACTGCAACCCAGTGCATCAACAAGTGGCAGTTCAGAAACAAAATACTGTGTTCTGTTGTTTGCGTTGAGTAAACTGGTCTTATGTCCTGATGATGCCTTACCTTCTGTGCCATCAGGCTCTGCTTGTTCTTCCCTCTGCTTCTGTTTGAACTTCATGTTTCCATAATGCATAACGGCACCAGTCAGCTTGTAGATGCCGTTCTTCTCCTCTTGAGTGAAGCCGAGGACATCAAAAGCTTCCTATAACAGTGACATTTACATTTAAATGAGTTCTGAAACTTCCTGTGCAGACTTTTTAACAAGCACTGTGTTTTGCTTACATCAGTAGCTATTAGCTCTTCTGAATCATTAATGGAGGCTACAGTTGTCTCTCCTTGGGAGATGTAGCCGTAGTCATAGGGGTTGTTGGTGATTAGCAGCATATCTGTAAAAAAAAAAAAAAAAAAAAGAAATTATTAGATCTTTGTGTATGTGACATTTCTTTTGGGTCAAATATAATCTATGTTTCATCCAGCACTCACCCAGCAGTTCTGGTTTCTGTTGGGACAGAATCTGGTAGAAGATGTGGTAGTCTCTCTCAGCCTTGAGCTGATAAGTGACTCGGGATTTCTCCAGCAGATCTGACAAAAATGACAGTGAGATGATGCATTAATGTCTACATTCTCCCAGACTGTACCACACAATGGAGATGTTCATGTCACACTCTGCTCACATGTCTCAATATCAGCAGAAGACAACTTTCCACTGACACCAAAGTGGATTCGAATGAATTTACCCTGTAAGAAGCAAGACAAGCACAATTAGGTTAAACAAAATCAAAGATTTTCATTTTGTGCCCCAAAATCCCTTAATTTTCTCCAAACTCTCTCTTTCTGTGTCAAACTCAAGTATGAGCTGTGTTGAGATAGATGCATCAGCAAAGGAAATGTGGGTTTGGGTCTCTATTGGGTGAAATTGAAAAAAAAACAAAAAAAAAACAGAGTAATTAAAATTAACAATAAGCAAACTCACAAATCTGGAGGAGTTGTCATTTCTGATGGTCTTGGCGTTTCCAAAGGCCTCCAGAGCAGGGTTGGCCTGGATGATTTGATCCTCCAGGGTGCCCTGCGGATTGAATAGATGCAAAGTTTAGGCCAAAAAACAAGATGTATTATGCTTTTTATAATATTATCAATCAAACCAGCCAACCTTTTTCTCCTGCGCAGCATCCTTCTTGCCAGCAACAGCTGCGATGCTGGCAAAGTACTGGATGACTCTCTTGGTGTTCACAGTCTTCCCTGCACCAGATTCTCCGCTGCCAATAAAAAGAAAGGTGTGAACTGAAAATGTCATGAAGACAAAACATAAAGTCTGTTTTTCAAATTGGAATCAAATGGGACTTTTATGAATTACTTACGTGATGAGGATGGACTGGTTTTCTCTGTCTGCAAGATTGAAAACAATGTTTCCTTATCTTTAGATGTTTGGATGGTGTTAGCGATTACAAAGCACAGACAAAGGGCTGAACATACCTGACAGCATGTACTGGTAGGCGTTGTCAGAGATGGAGTAGATGTGAGGAGGAGCTTCACTCCTCTTCTTTCCTCTGTAGGCATTCACCACCGCCTGATCATACACTGGCAGCCACTTGTAGGGGTTGACAGTCACACAGAACAGTCCTGAGTAGGTCTGTCGGCAAAGACACATAAATATTTTGTTCATTTAGACTGAAGATTTCATACAGTAGAAAGATCAGTAGATCTGTGGTCATTACTCACATAGATCATCCATGCTGCATAACGCTCTTTGAGGTTAAACAGCACAGCAGGTTCGTGGAGGAAGGTGAACATCGCCATGTCCTCAATTTTATCGAACTTTGGCGGGTTCTGAGGGTGGATGTCGTCCTCCTTGTGGGTTGCAGTCTAAATGATTTAGCACATAGGATTCATCACTTAAAGCTGTAGTCAAAGTTGTTAAGCGACCCAGTCACTTTCCCACTTCCCTCTGTCGGTGTAAATATCTGACAAACTTACTTTTCCAAACTCGGTTTCAACAGTGACTTTGGCACCGTCTCTGGTGGTGATTGTGGCTTTGACGTATTCCACCTCAGGGTCGGGCACAAAGCATTGCCTCTTTATGTCGAAGGGACGAGTCTGGGCCTCCAGACGCTCCCTATCTGACTTTCTCAGAAAGGAAGCGGCGGTCCCAAACTCCGCCATGATGGAGTCACTTGACATCTTGAAAACTGTTTAGCCAAGGGCAAGATTTACACACATTTTGGTTACAATGCCCTGGTGCAGTACAACTTCTCAGGTTATTTGTTGTGGGTATATGGATGAATACATTTCTATGCATAGAAAAATGTAAAGAATACAATAGACACTATTGCCATCATTCAAGTAGAAAACATCCTGAACCTTAAAGACAACAGTTACCTATAAACTATGACAACCAACAATTTACAATAGAAATATACAATAAGAATAAGAATAATAATACATAACCTCAGCAGATGTTGCTTTGAGTCGATTTATTTTCATATATTAGTTTGTTTTTTGTAAATAAATAGTATTGAGCTATTTACCTGTTTTCTTTTCCTCTCCCCCTCAATAGATTTGGTGTGCTGTGTCTCTAGAAAGAAACAGCAAGAAAGAAACATTGTATTTTCAATGTCACATGATAGTGAAGTCAAATGTAAATGTATGTATCCTTACCTGCAGGTGATGTGTTCCTGTCCTTACCCCTCTCTCTCTCTCTCTGAACTCCTCTTTATATTCATCCAGGAGGCAGAGCTTTGACAACCTGCCATCCTATGAGTGAAGAGCAAAAAAAACAAAGGACTTGAATCAAAAAAAGTAAGATCTGTATTTGGAGACAAAGGTGTGGACAACAATAACTCGTGTAACCATTGGCCAGTGAATCGAAGCTTCTTGAATGAGCTGGCCTTAGATCAGCATCTATTTTTGTTAAGTCCTTTAAGTGATGGAAAAGTCAGTAAATCATAAAAGCTATAAAAATATTTTATCTGATATGTCTTGATATATATATATTGTACTTAACCACTTTCAAACACATTTCATCTCTAGAAATCTGTTTGTGGATCTCCTTTCTATTCCTCAAGATAAACATGTATTTATGCTAATATTAATGACATAAAAGTCTGAGTTTCATTAAACCTTTAAAACATTTTCCTCAATACATTTTTAAACTACAGAGCCCTGCTGGTGATCTGTCACTTCTACAATAGGCACTGTCTGGGTGTCTCCAGACTGCAGTATTGTCTGTCTTCTATTGTCCTGGAGGACAAAGATAAACTTGTGAATTTTTGACTTGGAATACTTTCCTGGTCCTTCATTGCGTCCCAGTGGACCTCAGCTGACCCTCCTCCATCTATAATAAAAGATCAGGAATGCCAGCTGGCTGCTTTCAAAGGTTCCAGTGCCCATACTGTAAATAAATTCATACAGAGCACTTATCACCTTCTCTACGTACACACGATCGATGACAACAGGCCAGGGCTTGTAATAGCTGTCACATTAACAGGGGAGATCCTTAAATTCCAAGTTTATTTAGTGGACCACCTTAAGACCTCCTCAAGAAGCATACAAGCCCTTTTGACTTTAACAACTTCACACTTTGAAATTCAGACCTTGTAGGTCTTGACAGTTGGTTGTCTACACCCAGAGTACCATGCCTCAGCACATCAAGGGCAGTGCTGAGGCTGTCATTCCCAGCTGTCTTGTGTCCTTCTGCTGTCAACACTCAGGATCAAGATCCATGAGCAGTCTTATATGCAGCCGGGGACCTGGTCTTTTGTTCAAGCTGGTACTTAAATATGACAGATGGATAACTGACATATTCTGGGTCATAGTTCAATTGGCAGGTTTTTGTGATGATTTGTGTTGCACGTTAATTGTCTTTATTGGATTAGAGGCCAGTGTTCTTTTCATGATTAATAAAGAATTTTGTTCGAGTGACCATGACTGTCAGTTTTTTTACATGATCACTTTGTTTCTTGGCTATATATAAGAAGTTGTTATGTTAAAGAACGACAGGTGGACTCAATAATGCAGACAACACAGAGCTCAGTTCAAACAAAGAGTGCATTACTCCAATAGAGTGAATAATACCGATTGTCCAGGGTGGGTATTGAGCCCCGGTCTCTTGCATAGAAGGTAGTAACAAAGCCGTAGGACCACAAGGACTGGTTGAATACATTGGCGGAACCAGCGGAGTGGGGCAGGCAGTGGAGCTGAGCAGGCTGTGTATACAGGCAGGCAGGCAGTGAAGGATGCAGTAGAGGCTGGACTACAGCAGGCAAAAACAGCAGCAGGTGAGACAGGGCAGGAGCTGTAGTTCCAGAGATGCAGACACACGAAGGTTGACAAACAAACTGGCAAAGTCTGCAGAGAAGAGCCGGCCTCAAATACTCCAGGTGATTGCTGAATGACTGCAGGTGTGGAGATGATTGCAGCAGCCGGCCTCACCTGCACACACAGAAAGGAGGGGGGAATCCTAACAGAAGTGGCTGTAGCCCGCAATTAGTTTGGCCGTATCCATCCTTGAGTGTCTTTTAGTATAACTGAATGCTGAAACATTTTTAGGTGATCAGAATGCAGACAAACTATAAAAAGTTACAAGTTATTCGAAAGCACAGAAATGCATCATAGTCCAGACTTTCCATTAACATCGTAGCCCTGCCATTAACAAAGTCTGCTTTATCGTCTTTTTTACTCTATATGGGACCATAATTTACAAAAAAGTGTTTTAAAAAAAAGACTTGATACTAGCATCTGAGATGATAAACTCCTTGTGTCCATGTTTACTGAGGTAATAAATCAAGCGAAAAGTATGGTCATTTTCTCATAGACTTCTATACAATGACACTTTTCATGACCAGTGGAGTCGCCCCCTGTTGGCCATCAGAAAAAAAGCAGGCTAGGGCATGGTTGCTTCCCTTTTTATATTTTTCTCTTTTATATTCAGTGAAGGAGCTGTCTATTGTCTTAACTTATGGTAGTGCTAATATTTGCTGTTTGTTTGTTTCATTGGGCATTTGATTGAGACATATAACTGGATAATAATAATAATGATAATCTGAAGGGAGAGTATATAAGGTGAAAAGAATTGGTCCAAGCACAGAACCTTGTGGAAAAAGGTTTCCAACTCATTGTCTTGAAACCAACCACAGTGAACTGAGAGGTGTTTATGACACACTGTCCCCTTCCCTTTGTCCTTGTGCTCAGAGATAACCACATGACGTTCACAGAGCTACTACAAATGTCTTTGGCACACTGAGACGGATTGCAAAGGCACACTGACACATTATATCAAACTGAGACTCACACCGTCACACTTACTGGCTGTGTCTCACACTCACACACCCCCGAACATGCCAAATATGAAAGTGCTTATAAAACAGCACTGCATCTTCACTAGAAACAACCTACACTGGGGTATCTGTTTCCTCTCTGGTGCTGGGCAGTTCTGTTGATAATGCTGTTGGGACAAAAGGTCTTCTCACCCTGTTTCCTCCTTCCTGTGACCAAATGTATACATTGAAATAAGATTTTAAAAATGTCATGTCCATTAATCAATGAAACGGAATTTTGAAAACATCATACTTCCTTATACTTTCATCATTTGTTTTTTTTATTCATTTGATAGTGCTGCTGAGAGGATATAACAGTGACAATTCACTGTGAAAAACATGACAGCAGCAGCTGTTGTTCAGCCGGCAGGGCACCACCCTATATATTGGCACTAACTTCTACTTCATACTGTAACCTCACACTCTTTCTTGCTGGCCAGGCATTGTTTCCTTGTGTTCACCCTTGAGGACAAAGATAACCCTGTGAAATAGTTTGGGATTCTTCTACTGAGCTCTTAAGTGAAACCGCTGTTGTTTGTTGCTCTCAGCAGTGACCTTACCATTGTGTGTGTGTGTGTGTGTGTGCGTGCGTGCGTGTGTGCGTGCGTGTGTGTGTGTGTGTGTGTTTGCTATTAAACATTAAAACACAACACACAACACAACAAGTTGATTTTAGTTTCACATCATTTGAATATTAAAGAAAGACTGTATTTGTGAGGTCTTGAGATATAGTAACTGTTGAATTGAGTTTTGTTCTTGAGCCAGGACCCTCATTTAAACTTAATGTACTACCCTCTGCTGACAGTGTAGACTAACATCATGTGCCACACAACAAATTCAATCATCAACAAATCTAATTTCATTCCCTGCTATTAGAGAGAAGAAAGGAGACTTTTACAGCACATTATATAACATTACCTTCTTTAAATATTTCACATTTTTGTTGGAGAACAAGGAAATAGTTTGAATTCCCGAATGTCTAAAGTCCACACAAGGATCAAAGCAGCTATTTCTGCACCATGTCAAGTGTAAAGCTGTCTACAAGGTGAAATGTGTCTCTGAACATAATTAGGGATGACATCAACTTCTCCAAGATCTCTACAGTGAATAACAAGACCCTTTCAACACTTAGTGCCCCACAACTCAGGCCCTGAGAATCAGCCTTCACATATCTGGCTGCAGTCCCAGTCCCAGCTGATTAAGAAGAATCAACATCGTCTTGTCCTCCTGTCATCCTGTATTATACCTCTGTATACCACATGTTAGCAACTTTTGAGCAACAAAACACACATTTTATGGTTGATTATAAGATTTATTTGACAATCTGAAAGCGGTATATGTTAAACCTGGAACAGGGATCAAATAAGGGTAATTTTGAGCCTATCTGAAGTTTGTGAATGACTGAAATGTTTTGCTGCTGTGGAAATATTTTGTGAATTTGTGAAAAACAAGCACACATGGGCTATAATTTTCACACGGGTAAAAACATATGCCTAAAATGGTTTTTGTAGCTGTAAACATATTTAGTGCTTGTGTAATTAAAATGTTTGCAAGAACATATTCAACCAAAGTTTTAAAGTCTATAAGATGAACATACAAATTCCCCGTCTGTGGATGCGACACTGAAGTTACAGGTACAAGCTGTGAGTTACAAGCTCAAACTTTTACCCTGTTTTTACACTTGAGGGCCGACCTTGCAAACTTCAGAATAGTTTGAATAATAATAAGCCATATTTGATCCCATAGAGAGAAGAGAGACGGTGATGTTGGAAATCTGGGAGCTCCAGGCTGGTCTCTCTGTTTCTTTCTGTCCATGGAGGGTTTCTAAAGAAGTTGATGGGGAGGAACTTGTATAGTATAAAATAAGGAACATTGTCTGTTTACTGAACAGAGACAAGGTGTTTAAATGTCTTTTCAGTATTTAGGCCTACAGTATGACTTTACTTGCTTGGGTAAAAAGTAGAGTGCATTCACTGAAATGGCACAAGATATTTCAAGCTGGCTTCTGAATTCTAACAAGCAGTCGTGATGTAAACAAGACGGTGCTTAGCCGAGCACTGTGGGTCTTGAATTTATTACTTGAGCGAGGAAAGGTCAACGGTGCTGTCAAGTGCTTCAGGGAAAGTGTGCTGTCTCTCTACAAGGTGATAATGTGGCGCATGACTGCAGAGAGTATGATGACCTGTACACCGTCTTGCCCTGCACTCCTCATAACTCAACCCCTACAGCTCCGCACCTCGTCTTTAGAGCCGCTCTAACCTTGAGGGCATTGTTTTTCAGGGTGAACATACCAGTCTGTGTGGAGACTCTCATTCCCAGCTGCCTCACACTCGTCAGAGTGTCTCTCCTGCTGAGGTGCTTTGTCATAGCTGTCACTTCTGTCGCTGCACTGAGAGTCTGGAATCTGGAAATGTAAGGTGTAAATTATCTGTCACACTTCTATACTCTCACTAAATTGCAATTTGCACTGGGTGGAACTTTTTGTGAATGCTGTCCAAAAAGGGAAGTAGAGGAAGAAGACATATATTTTTCTCTGTTACGAGTTACACATTACACGCAGGCCAAAAATAAGCACACGTGCACAAAGAGGACCTATAAGCAGAAGAGCAAGAGGGATCCCATGTACAGGGGCCCCGGGCTCAAGGGCCCCTGGGCAGTGCAGAGGAGGCAAAGAGGCCCCTCTCAAGACACCAGTCCACGCTCTTTTTGTACAATAATGGCTAATAAATCTAGAACTGTTTATGTAATGTATATATATATAAAGAGAGAGAGAGATATCAGGTTTGTCGAATTTAACATGGAAAGTATAGGGCCAAGATGGTGACCGGGCCGTTTTAAAAAAAATGCTAACAGAATAAACAGAAGACAGAGGCTCTGACTGGGCCTGTGTTTATGTGGTATTTAGCCCAAGAACACACCACTGGTTGTGGATCATTTTGGAAACAATCCTGTCAGGTCATCACCCCAAAGAGATAATGTTGTAGCAAAGACTTGTGTTGCTACTGCCCGGGCTACATTTTCCCTTTGGACTGGTTTCTCACACGCAGTGATGTTTTTATGCAGAAGATGGCGCTCTACATATGAATAAACATGAGTAAAATGTTGAGGTTTGTCTGTGTCTGGAGGATGAACTTGATTTCAACATGTTTCATTTGCTTTTTTCCATCAGACACAGTGGTGGTTGTAGTGATGGTTTTTAAAGGGAGGGAGGGCAAACACAATTAAAGTGGTAAAAACAGATGTGTGCAGGCAGCAGGTTTGCGTTATTATTATTATTATTATTATTATTATTATTATTATTATTATTATTATTATTATTATTATTATTATTATGTATTCTGAAAAAAAAAGAAAACGTCCTTAATTTCAATATACAATGGAAAAAGTCGTACGTCATCTGAATGCTCTGGGTCTGCAGTTTGTGCTTGTAAAGTTTCATGAGGCTTTGATCACCCTAGTGGCCACAACAAGTCATTTTACAGAGTGAGGTCACGTTTCCAAAAATGGTCTCAATACATTGAAATGGCTACTATGGGGACATACAGCATCACATATGAATAAAACTGGGCTCATCGAATCCACAAAGATCCCAGCTTTCCAGTTATATCCAGTTTAGTGACCAAGTTCAGATATCTTGAGGTCAGAGGTCAAGGGACCCCTTTGGATCAGTAGTATTGTAACTGATTGTTTTTCCCCAGTTTCCTGTTGACTCCTGTATATTTTCCTGCATGCTTTCTTAAGAAGGATAACACAAATACAGATGCAGCTTCAACAATAACCTGTGTAAGACTGTACTGTTTGATGGTGCCTTTTCATGTTTTTTATAAAGATAAAACAGTTCTATCATTTTGCTGCTGGTTTTTCTTTGAATGCTTTTTTTAAAGGTTGTAATAAGATATTAATGATGATGTTGTTTATTTAGAAAGCATCACTTAGTTTACATCCAGCACAAGTATAGGCTATGTGAAAATCAATACAATCAGCATTACTGTTGACATAGACTTGTGTGATCTGAGCAGTAAAGGTGAGGATTTCTTTGACATAAAAACCGACTGCACCTGCTCTGTGGTTTTTATTTACAGGAAGTTGACCTGATCTGACAGCTAATAGGGGAAGTTGATTTTTACTGATAAACCAACGAACGGATGTTACTGTCACAGGCTTTTTCAGTGAGTCTCCTTTGGTGATCTGACATATTGAATGGCTTTATTCTTATGTAACCCAGAGAATTAAAGTAAGTGTTGTGTTTGTAAATCCAGGTGATGAGAGTCATTACAGTCCAGAGAGTGAAAATGGTGACAGCCAACATGTTGCTGAGTGTCTTCTTCCTTCCAGGTGAGTTAGTTTTATTTGGAGATGTAACTTGAATCATTCAAAGTAAAGCAAAGTATTACTATTTTTATATACATTTCATGTGGATATTATGATCTGTAAGTTGTTTTGTCAGTGTGAAAGTGTGACTTTGGAGATCTTTTGGTTTGGTCACCCCTGGGATTAATCTTGTGGAGAATTTTTTTTGTATTCTGATTGTACACAAAAAAATATGTTTTTGAAATGTATTAATCATGAGTCTTGTTTCACAGGTGCTTTGTCTGCTTGTCTTCACAATCCACCCATATTCATTGATGCACCAAAGCAGATGGAAGCTCTGAGTGGATCTTGTCTGCAGATCCCGTGTAACTTTAGTGTTATATCTGAAGAGGAATTCGACAGCTCAACAACCTTCGGCGTGTGGATTAAAAGGGACATCCACTATAACAGGTCTCCAGAAAAGAGTTCAGAGTTGAGAGCCCGTCATTCAAGGCAACAGCTGCTTGTGACCCTCTTCAAATAACAGTTAACGGTAATAGAGTTTAGTGTCATTATAACAGTTTTTTCTAATAAAAAATTAAATCAGCTGCAGTTTTGGTCTTAAGACCTATGAACTATTTAAACTATTGAACTAACTAACTGTTAACATTGACATGAGAAAGTTTCCTGTACATTCAGAACTTTATATTTAACACTTGAAAAGGTCTCATGTGTTGATTTACTATTTACCATCAGTAATTAAGTTTAGGTTTTAAGATCCAGTTTACTTTTTGTTGAACACTTCAAAAGAGTCGAAAGGTCAATCTGAGGGGTCAAAAACCTGCCACACAAATATTTTTTAAATTTCATTTTCCCATTGCCTTGTTTTATTGTGAAATATTGGGGAATCAAACATTTATGGAAATGGAATAATGTGAGATGTTTAGAGTTTCTTTAGTGGAAACTGCTCAAACATCATAAACTTGACAAGTTGCCCCAAAGAAACACTTTATTATAAGAGATCACAGGCCAAGAGCCGCACAGAGCTGCTGACGTGGCTGTGGACTCTGAAGTCCTGTCATCATGTTTTTCAGTGTGAAACCGGTTTGATTTGAAACCACAGATTCTGCTCCGAGGCCCAGGATTGAGATCTCAATGAATGATCTGAAGGAGAAGCAGTCTGTCACTATAACCTGCTCGGCTTCCACTCCCTGTCCACACTCCCCTCCTAAACTCACCTGGACCCTCCAACAAGACCCTCACAGCATCACAGAGCAAAACACAGATGGAACCTTTACAACGAAAATCCAGGAGACCATCACTCTGTCAGACACACATGATGGACTCAACATCAGCTGTTCTGCAGGATATCCTGTGGATGAAGGAAAAGATGTGAAGACAGCAGCAGGAGAAATCACTCTCAGTGTTTCATGTGAGACAACCACTGTTTGTTGTTGCACATGATGATTCATGCTTATGTCAGCTGGTTTTAATGATAAAGTTCATCTCTCATGTTCCTCAGATGCTCCCAGGAACACCTCAGTGTCCGTCAGTCCATCAGGTTTGGTGTCAGCAGGTAGCTGGGTGAACCTGACCTGCTCCAGCAGAGCCAAACCTCCCGTCAGCCGCTTCACCTGGTTCAAGAACAGCACAGATGGAGCCATCAGTGTATCTGAAGGACACTTCTACAGATTCATGGTGACCAGAGTGACAGATTTAAACGATTATTACTGTGTGGCTACAAATGATCTGGGTAATCACACATCACCATGGATTAATACTGCAGGTAAATGTAGAACTGATCTGAATCTGCTTATTTTAATATATCTGCTCTTCTCTGGTTTCTGCCTCTTGTATTTCTGTATCGCTTTGTTTGTTTGTTTGTTTGTTTGTTTGTTTGCTTGCTTGTTGGTTGGTTGGTTGGTGTGATGTTTGAGTGCCCTATAAAGCAGCATTTTATTGCATTTATATGAAATTATTCTCTAAAAACGTAAGAAACCAGTCGCTATTTGAGATAAACAGAAGGAACTCAGGTTTGTGGTGTTTGCTGTCTTGTTCCAGATCATCCAGAGTTTGGGGTTGATGTGCACGTTACTGTGAAGATCCTGGGAATCGTGGCGCTCTACATTACACTCATCATCTTTGAGTGGTGAGACAAACTTTTCTAAAGACTGATTCTTCTCTTTGAAATGTTTAATTTAAATTCACGTTTTTCCTTCCATGTCCTTTCATTCAGGTGGTTTAGATCAAGATGCTGCAACAAACCAGTGAAGGTAAGTTACAGCTACACGACTCTTTCACAGTAAAATGTCTTTGGATAAAGGGACAAAAGCTCTTATTATGAAAGAGCAAAGGTTTCTTTTATCAAGACAAACCATACGTACAGAAGAAATCCCTTAAAGATGATGGTGATTGTTTCATTTGTACAGGACGCAGAAGAAGCCGACTACGTCAACAGAGTGATTGAGATTCAAGCATCATGAAGGAGAAGAGGAAGACGTCGTGTTCACCATAAATGGCATTTTTCTCTACTTCCTATTTCTCTGTTTCTTGAATTATAAATAGCTTTGCTTTGCAGAATATTGGTAACATAATGATGTGCAAACAGGAGAGAACTCTAATATGATATACTGCACATTCATCATCAGTTTGTGTCAGATTGTGCAGATTTATGCTGTGATAACAATTATTGTTTTTGGACTCAATGTGATTTATCTGTAAGTTAAATGTTTTTATTTTGATGACGAAAGTGTGAAAGATTTGAATTTCTGGCAACAAAAAACTGTGTTGATGTATTTTTAGTTATGTCAGCGATTTTTAAAAAAATATTTAAAAGTGTATCCATACCAAAGTGGAAACATTATTATGTGGAAAATAAATAAATAATTCAACTTTGCACATTTAAATGTTTATTATTAATGATGCATGAATATAACTGCAGGATTTTTCTGTTGAGGTTGAACTCATTCTTTACTATTTTGTATCAAACTGCAACGTTTAATTATTTTCATTATTATGGATTAATGTGCTTATTATTTTCTCCATTAATCAGTATTTTTTGTTGTTGTTTTGTTTTTTTTACAAATTCTGAAAAAAAGAAATAAAATGTTACTAAGATGTTATTAAAAGTTATTTTATTTTATATAAACATCATATTCTATATAATCTTCATATATTTTGCATTAAAAAATGTGATTCTCAAAGTCACAAATAACTTAATATAATTGTAGTTGAGTAAAAAGTAAAATAATTCCTCTGAGTTGTAGTGGAGTAGAAGTCATGAAAAGAAAAGACTTACATTTGCACAATACTTGAGTAAATGTACTCAGTTACATTCGCCCACTGGTGTTCATGATAACTGCTCTATTATTTCTACACGTGAAGAGCTTGTGAGTATTCAGGACAAGGAAACATGTTTCCTGCTTTCAGACACGTTTGGTTTTATATTTGTAGTAAACATTCAGTGAGTAAAGTTTCATTATTGAACACTTTGATCTCTACATGTGCGGACAGTGGCTGGCAGTACAAACATCACATTCATGAGCGGACACAGATAGAAACCCTGTGCCATCTCTGTGACTGTGTGTTTGTCTTGATGCTGAAGATGCCGCGTGGTAAAAGCATGCAGTGGTAAAAGAGAAGTGGTCTGAGCTGCACTGAGGCTGTTTGAACCCAGCCCTGAGAAAATGCTGAGAACTTTGAGTATTCAGAGGAAGTTGGTCAGTAAATGTATTTCATATTCAAGTCTTGAAATCCAAATTCAACTGTACAAATTAATTGTCTCTACTGTCATACATGTACATCCACACAGTGCAGCAACAGCTGCTTCCTTTGTATCAATGTACATGATGAGACTTACAGGCTTCCAGTGGGTAAACTGATGAAATCACCTTTAAATACATATACGTATTTGCACCCTGATGAGTTTAAGCAGCATCATAGGGACTTCCTCACTCACAGGGTGTGAGCAGGAAGAGTTCAGACTATTTCAGTCACTTCACACAGAGTCAGTTCGGTCCCGAGTCTGCTGCTGAAATTCACAAACTGTCTGATTTAAATCTAATTGTTTCTCTGTTTCTGCTGCGAGCTCCTTCGGTAAGTTAAAATGTTCTTTATGTTTGAATGTCCGAGAGTTTTCATTTATTTATTTTGCTGCTCTATTTATATTTGTTTTTATGTAATTTCAGACACTGACTTTATCATTTTATATTAAAGATTATCAGTCACTTTTATAACACAGTGACATCTGGTTGTACACAGCTGGTTTGAATGTGTGAATTTGAGGCTTTAAAAGAACATGAATGCTTTATTTAAAAGATGTTTTTTATTAAAAGATTGACTCGTTGTGTAATCCAGGTGATGAGAGTCATTACAGTCCACAGAGTGAAAATGGTGACAGCCAACATGTTACTGAGTGTCTTCTTCCTTCCAGGTGAGCTGTTTGTTCATGTCCTGACTGCAAAGTGAAATGTTTTATACAGATGTTGTTCAAAGGAAAAATGACTGATCATGCTGCTGCTAAACTTTTTCTCTTTGCTCCACATTTTGTTCATTTTCAGCTTGTTTCACAGGTGCTTTGGCTGCTTGTCCTGACAAAGCATCCCTATTCATTGATACACCAAAGCAGATGGAAGCTCTGAGTGGATCTTGTCTGCAGATCCCGTGTAACTTTAGTGTTAAATCAAGAGAGAAATTCGACAGCACAAGAAGAACCTTCGGCGTGTGGATTATAAGGGACAGCCACTTCACCATGTTTACAGAAAATGTGATTTTCAACAGCAGCCAGAAGAATAACATCTACCCACTAAATATTACTGGAGACCTGAGTGAGAGAAACTGCACCACTTTATTTTCCAGTTTAAACAAAGGTTACACAGACAGATACTTCTTCAGAGTTGAGAACCTGCCATTCAAGGGAACAGCTGTTTGTGACCCTCTTCAAATAACAGTTAAAGGTAAGACAGTTATGATTTATCAGCCAATCCAAAGTGTTTCTGTTTAAATGTGAAATCAGTTGCAGTTTTAGTTTAAACAGCACACTCTTAAATGTCTGAGGATCAGATTAATCAGATTAAACACTAAATCTGTTGTTACAGTTTTAAAATGGTAAAACTATGAGACACTAAACAGCAATAACAATTGTTTCTTGATATACAGTCCCCTCCAAAACAGCTGGAACAACAAGGCTAGTTCCTTTATTTTTACTGACGCTGAGACGTGTGTTTAGTATTTGTCATCAAAGATAAACATGAGACCAAAGATCAGAATTTTAGCTTTTACTTCAGGTATTTACATCTAGACTTGTTAAAAGCAAACTTTGAAGATAGCACCTTTTATTTGAACCATCCCATTTTTCGAGTGAGCAAAGTATTTTGAACGTGTGACTGACAGGTGTTTTTTTTTTTTTTTTGCCCTGGTGTGT
>CAFUXE010000880.1:257205-292258 GCA_903364295.1 Serranus cabrilla | reverse complement strand
GTATGCCATGTAACTGTCAGGTGTAAGTGTTGTGTGGGATTTACGTTACAGACCACATATACATACCTTTCGGCTCTGCATGCTCAGCCAGTGAGCGAGGTAGTCTCCGAAGTTGTAACCAAAGAATGGTCGCATGGCAAAGGGGTCGTGCATAATGACCTTTCCTGCAGGGAGACACACAAATGCTTTGTAACTCTGATGAAAAATTGGCTTTAGTCATAGGAGGAGTAACTTCTTTCAATAAGACAACAAAGGTATTTGCAGGAGTTCAGACCACAGGAAGCTCAGGTGTGACTGTACCTTTATGCTCAGCAGCTGCCGTGGCCTCAGACCTCATGGAGGCTCCAATAAAGACTCCGTGTTGCCAGTTGAAAGACTCGTAGACCAGAGGGACTCCTGACAACATCAGCATTTTTCACATTTAATGATGTTGTAAATAAATGTTTCTTTACTTATCCCGTTGATACAGCTGTAGTTGTTATTCAAATAAAGATAAAACAATATGAACATTTTATGTCCAATTTTAGTCACCAAAAGTGTGACCCTTCTCAGTATTATCACAGTGTTATTCAAATTCTGAAATGAAAAAAGAACTACACCACTATAAAGTGGTGTAGTGGTTAGCACTCCTGCCCCACAAGAGGGTTGCCGGTTCAACTTCAGCTTACGGCTCCTCCGAGTGGAGTTTGCAGGTTCTCCCCATGTCAGCGTGGGTTCTCTCCTCCAGCTTCCTGCCACTGTCCAAAAACACCAAGCTGAGGTCTAACTGGGGTAAGCATACTACGCCGAGCTTCCTTTAATCACAAAGAGGTGGGGAAAAAAAAGTTTATTCTCCCTTTCAATGCTTTTCATGCTATTAAATCAACAGTATTTCTTCATACTGTGTCTGATCTTTTGTTCATGTCTGAACAGTGTATGAGAAGCTGCCTTGCTCTGACATACCACTAGATGGCACTGTGTCCACTATGGCTGTTCAGCTTATTACTTTTTTTTTTTTAAGACTCAGCAGCCACAGATAACTTTTTTGTCATCTCAGTGAATTATTGGCCATTACATCATCGTCTCATATTTAAATCCCCCCCAAATTGCTGGAAATAAAACATAACTTTTAATTAATCTATCATAGCTCTAAAATGCATAAACAATAACATTATGTATGGAAAAAAAAGAAAAAGAAGAAGAAGCTTCAGCACTTCAGCTTATTACTCTGCCAAGGAGGTTATGTTATTGTGTCTGTTTGTTTGTTTGTTTGTTTGAATACAAAATAACTCAAAAAGTACAGCACGGATTTGGATGAAATTTTCGGACAACATGTGTATTTTGGAGGTGAAAGGTGATCCAGAACACCATCTCGAATTTAAATAGCAAATTTATATTATTGCATCAGTGACCATATTGCCTTCACTAACTGCCGCCATCTAGTGGATTAAATATTTCAATGCCAGTGTGCTCCCAAAATACATGCGTTGAACATTGAAGAAACTTGAGAGAAGCTGACTGCAATTAAATCAGTGACAGTGACTCTTTTGTTATTCTTCTTATTCATTACATATTGTGCATTAAAAAAAAACATTCTAGATTAACCAAAACTCATCATTTACAACAACTTACTAGATTTTGTTACATTGAAACCTGCATATTAAAATCATTTTCTCACAGTGACAGCACTTGACATGATTCATCTGTAACAAGTGTTAAAAAAAATGCCCGTGTCTTGTTTATTTAACCAGTTTTATTTTACATTAAATCAGGCTATAGAGTTAACTGCATCACACTCATTGAACAGATCATCAGTGTAGTCAGACATAATACTACTCAAGCCATGTTAATCATAGTGATAATAATCATCAGTTTATAAGTGTTAGGACTTGTTGAGTGCAACATACAGAGGGAAATAAAAAGTACCAAAGGCTGACGGAGGAAGAAGCCATCAGCAAAAGGTGAGTTTTTCATAATAGTGAGTCCTCGACATCAGAGAGCAAATTAAACGCCTCACACTTCCTCTTAATATCACGCACCAGCAGGAACTCAAGCACACAAACATACACTGGGATTTTTTTTTTTTTAAACAGACATGCTTTGGTTATTCTCCATCATGATTTAACCAAATGCAACATGGCATCACTGACGATCAAGAAGCCATGAAGAAACACAGATCCCTGGTGCTTGTTTGAGGAAGTCAGGGGTTCATTTGGATCTCTGGGGCCCTCTTCAGCTCCCATTCAAACAGCATGGAGCCTCATCACCGGGCCCTTTCTCCAGCATCAATAAACATTCAGGTAAAACGACAGATGACCTCTTTCCACATGTAAGTGCCGACGAAAAATATATGTGCCTGGTTTTACAAGTCGCCGTTTAAACTTCTACTGTTTGTTCGTACCCGTCTATTCTCTTACAGCTGAGACTGGTCATCTAGAGAGGTATTGAGTAACTATAAGCTTCTGAGGAAATACAGAAAAACAAGCCCTTCAGTGCTTCCAAACATGCAGATAGGAATGTTGTGACAGTTTACAGCTTCACTGATATTCAATCAGAGAGTCATCCCAACCCAATTTAACAATATTTAGCTTAATACTTTAAAAATACTAGGCCTCTGGATAATTTACTGATTAATAACAACATAAATAAGACATAAATATTGCTGGCTCCAGGCCAGATCCACTAACTGGATTCAGACATCAACACATTTCTGTATGAATGCCTGTTCCTGTCTTGTTATTCGCCTCTGATCCCAATTGTGATAATTTCTGCTCATACAACTGTCCCTTAAATTTGTAGATGTTGGTCAAATTAACCATCATCTTTAAAAAGACTGTTCCAAAGTGCCCTGCACCGCCTCCCCCACTGCATAGCGTAACTGTACTGTGCAGTTTCCAGCCACAGGGTCTGCTTTAGCAAAAACTCAGATGCCCCCAAAAAGTTAAAGAAACTAAAGTCTAAAGTATTTACAAGGCACCCACACTCCATTGAGTTACAACATGTGGTCCATGGGAGAGTAAAACCACAAGGGAAAAGTATACAAAGCTGACTTTGTACACCTTCGAGCACTTCTAGTGTTGTCGTACACAGCAAACACGACAGAAAACGTTCTATGCAGGTTAACGCTAGGAATAATTTGCGACTACGCTCTGAGCCACGTCTGGTCGGAGTGTCAGTAGTAAGCAGCTAACATCTCTTCTACGACAGACGCACGGGAGGACGGCGTGCAGCAGTGTATGCTGGTGTGTAGCGTGGTGGAGGATCACCTGCCGTCTGGTCAGGAGGAGATGGAGATGAAGACTTTCCTACATGTGACATCTGAATGGCAGGAAATAGAGAATGGTGGAGAAAAATGGCAGCTCAACCCAACCGCCTGCATTTGGAATGACCAGAGGATGATATGTTAGGAAGCTGAGACGGCTCGTCATCACCGTCCATCATCTGCGCAGCCCTCGCCTCTCTCTCCTCCCCTGCATGAACATGATGGATGTTAATGTTCTGGCTGCAAAGTGGCTGATTACAGCACAGTCAGCCGCACTCTCTCGGGACTCTTTTAGGTCTCTGGGTTGGGCGTGGCGAGCAGTGGCACATTGTCCCTCCTCCTCCTGCCCAGCGGGGGGCGTCTGTACTGCTCCCCGTCGGCCAGCGTCTGGGGCAGCGGCTTCCTCTTGCTCTCGGGCAGCAGCAGGATGGACAGCACGGCCAGCAGGGCCAGAGAGGAGTAGACCACGTGGTGCAGGAAGTAACCGTAGTGGTTCCTCAGGTCCATGAGGGGGGAGCTGAGGCGGCCCACGCAGCCCAGGGCCAGCACTGCACCCACACCACTGCCCCTGGAGACACACACAACACACATTAACACATATATGCTTGGATTAATATTTATGTTTGGATGCTGTACAGTGTCTTATTTTTTGTGATTTCATGGGGAGGACAGAGGGTTTGATACACAGACTGTAAAGCCCCTCGTGGAATATCTGGCGACATAAATAAAATTCAATTGATTATTCCAAGTAAAATATGACGTCTTCCCCCCATAATCCTTTTATGAAGATCCCTTAAAGATTTTTTAGTCCATTAGTCATTTTAATGCTCTTGCTGAATGACTTACTTCCAAGAAAACTCCAGAGCGATGTCGAACAAATCAACTTAAGGATCAATTCAGTCATCAGTTGAAGAAATGGATTAATAAAATAATACCTCATTCTGCCCTCTTGTCTCTATATGGTGTATATATATTATATATTCAGAATTGTCTCTGAAGAAAACACAAAAATATCTTAATAAAATAAAAATAAAAAATGTCATGTACCAGTGTTTCCTTTTTCAATGCCAATATTATTTCTGATGACCAAACTTTCCCTGTTTCCAGACCTTATGCTAAGCTAAGATAACCGTCATGTAGCTGCAGCTTCATCATTTCATTTGGCACATATGATATCATTCAGGGTTAAAACAAATATGCACATTTCCAGAAGTGTCAAACTAGCTTTATCATTTTGTTCTTGAAATATCGCAGTGCTGCAAATTACTTGAGAGATTTTTTTCTTCAATTTCCAAAAGAAGATCTGCAACTTTAATAGAGATCCTTTTGAAACCTTCACTTCATTACTAATAGATATAATTGGAAATGTCCTCACTCCTCACTCACGATTTACTGATTGATTCTGGCAGCACTAATGGCTCTTAATGTGTTTTCACAAACTAAATAACGAAGGTGCGAGTGTTACCTGATGATGGTGGGCATGATCTCTGCAGTGAAGAGGATGACCAGGGAGGCAGTGGCCTGGGAGGAGAAGAGGCCCAGCACTGAGAAAACTGTGATGGCCGTCTCACTGAGATCTAAAAGCGAGGAGGAAGGACAAGCATCATGAACTGCCTTGGTGAAGCATTTCAGCTTTTCATATAGCATATATGGCCCTGTTGATTTCAACTACACTCTGACTAATCTTTTTTCTAAAACTTCCAGACGTCTTTCATCAACAGTAGACACGGAGACCATCAGTGCCCGGCTCGACTGCCCCCTCAGCCTTTGATGCATGATTAAAGCGCGGCACCTGACACAGCGTTGACTTTGCTGCCACTGCAGTGTCCTACATAAACTGAATGTCATGCTCATTTTCAGCCACAAGGGGGAGACTGAGACTGAGGCAACTGTGAGAGTGTTTGCACAGGAAGACAAAGGCACCTGGAAGGTATTTTTCCATGAACACAGCTGACCGGTTTGTTTTTAATCTATTTCATAATGCATGAGGCACAAGCACAACATGGAGTCAGTGGTGTGTAGATGATGCAATATGACCACAAAGCTGAGCTTAACATCAAATATACTAACTTTTACATTCATTCCAGTTGGGATTTGAGGAGGCAAGGCCTTTAATCCTCATAAAAGCCTCACATATTGTCTCTCCAACAACACAGGAGACTTCTGAGGAGACTGTGTCCACCATGTTGGCAGAAGCTATTAATAACTTTCCTCATCTGACTCTAGGTTTACTTGGGGAAAACAATATCCTGCAACTAAAGCCTGCTTACACTCCATGAGTCCCAGGAGGATCAAAGACGCCAGCCCCGTCATTGTCATGGAGAGGAGCAGGATGCCACGGCGACCGCACCTGTCTACGGTCGCCCAGAGCAACAGCCAGGCTCCACCCCCTGCACACACAGACAGCAGGTACGTCCAGTAGAAGCTGGGGGCGGTGCCTCTGACGTCACCTCGGAAAGAGCTGTAACAGTGACTAATGCCGTGAGAGATGAATCTGAAGGAGGGAGAAGAGGAAAACACACCGTAAGCAGTCGTGTATTCAGAAGTTTTATATAGAAGAGTGAAGCAAACGTATAAGAATCAGTTAAAATACTTAGAGCATGAAATATGACTCTGCAGCAGCAACCAGTTTCTGTAAGTAATGTGCTACGCAAACAGAAAGAGCTGTCTCAAATCTGCCGTGTTGCTAAATTAATGTCAAGTGCGTGGGATGACTTACGAGGTGAAGCCGAGCACACACATGTTCTTCCAGATGTTCCTGCTGTGGAAGAGCTCAGGGAAGGACAGGTGGGGGCGGGAGGAGGGGGCCGGCTCTGAATCCAACTCTACAGCAGGCAAACGGGACAAAACAGCCTTTTTAAATCACAACACAGAGAATGGAATCCCTTTAATCAAAAGCTCAATGTCAATTTTATGTAAAAGAGACATCTGCAGAGTGAACCGTGTTGTTGCAGCTCCTATTGGTCAAATAGAGGTTGTTCAATAACTATAATGACAATAGCACCAGGATTAAAAGTACTTTGTGGGATTTTCAGCAAGTCTTCTTGTTGATGACCCGGTGGCCAGCATCGTTTTGATAGAATGTTCATATATCGTCATTTTGATATATGATACTAATGTGACAGTTACTTTATCAGCTAATGTTACGAAGCTTTGAGGCCAGATCCATGATGCATAGCTAAGTTACAGCCAGCTGGCTTGCTTTAGCTTAGCTTAGGTTACAGTTAGCTAGTTTGCAGCCCCTGCCTGGTACTGTTAAGTCACTTATTGATAGCCAATATCAACACAGTTTGTCATAAAACAAAAAACAACATCATGGATCACATTAGCTGGCGAAGTAATTTTGCAAGTTGTTCAAAATATCCACTCAGATGGTGTTTTGTTGGTGAAAACTCTGGTTGTATGTGAACAATATAACACCTACTGAAATATCGTGAATAGACAGATTGCATACAAATCAGAAGAAAAGAAAAAGGGAAAGGAGAAGGAACAGCAATAAGAAAGAAGTAGAGCCAACGTCACCAAACTTTAGTGGCAGCATTGTCACCAAACAAGAGACTTCCTGGGAATCCTGTTTGCATATAAACTGTTGTATAGCCCAGTGAATATCCAGCTCAGATTATACTGTAGCTGCAGGTCATTATGCTTCATTATAATTCCCTGTGTCTTTAATAAATCATGAATTATAATTGAACAACATTACCTGCTCTTGGTAGTGGTGTGTGACAGGTACTCATGTTTTGAAATGCACTGCGATGAGTTACCCATAAATAATGCATGCTTCATAAACTGAACCCGGCCGTGATGCAGAAAAACGTGAGCTGCTCTCATCGTCAGGGAGAGAATGAGAATCCAAACCTGTGAAGCTCTCGTCGTCCCTCACGTCTCTGTTGGAGTTTCTTCTCTCGGTGAAGGAGTTCATGTCTGCAGATCTCTCTGACAGAAGGAGCCAGCGAGGGGATTCAGGAAACACCCCAGGAATGCTGCAGAAATGACAAAACATAAGTCCGGCTCACTCTTTGATCTTTGCTGACCTTTACCCAGCCAGCACCAAAACTATGTCGCCCAGATTAGCTCCTTAAGCATGGAAAATAACCCATGTGGGTCACAAAGTAGCAGAATTCTTTATTTCTTAATCCAGCTTTTCCTCCAAACCTGCAACTCAATGCTGGTAATCATACTTTAATCTCTGTTAATTTGGTTTTGAAACCGCAATGAAGGCTTATCTTGTAACAGAGGTCTTAGAGGGACAGGGGACCTTAAACAAAGTAGACTAATGCATTCTGACATGAACTAAAAGGCTCAGTGTGACGAGGGGATTGGAATCAATACGATCCAACAAAGCTTTCAGCAAGTCAGTTGACATCAAGACACTTTATCAAAAGACTATCAGGTTCCATCACTCTCCTGTCCCCGCAGGTTCTCAGGGAAATAAACACTCAGGCATACTTGTGACCATAATGTAATTTATGTAAGAATGTAGAATATATAAATATGATAAGAAAATGCTGATGATGAAGTCCTCTGAACCCCACAACTGAAAGGCATGTTACAAAATGTTTATTAAATTGTCAAAAAAGTCCTTGATCATGTTTGATACTTACTCACCAGCATGAAAAGTAACCGAATAAGCTTCAATTCAAATAGTGATAAGTGATTAAACAAAGTCACTTTATTCTACAAGTCCCAGGTAAGATTGAGCCAGAATTAACAATTTGCTTAACCAAATCCTGTTAAAAAAAATAAATAAATTTGTGTGCTCCTTAAATGCAACTGAGAAACCATGAAAAACTCAGCTGAGACCAACAAATATGTCACAAAAACTCAGCAAATCTTCACCTGAATTGCAGGCCATTTACACAGAGCACAGAGGAGAGGGCTAGAAAAGTTGTAGTAGAGGTTGTAAAAACCTAAATATTTAAAAATGTACCAATTTGGTAACAGCTGTGGACATGTCCAGAGAGGTGCAGGACTTACGTTTTGTAGAGAACAATTAGGCATCAACACCTGGACACACAAATTACTACACACACACTCACACGTACCCGTAACTGAGGAAAAGTGTTAGCGGGGCGGCGCCGGCTCCCAGCAGACCCCTCCAGGACTGGCAGCCCAAGGCAACAGCGAGCAGCAGTAGCTCTCCTGCCACCGTCATCAGCCCGGCCAGCATGGTGACCACCAGCCTCAGAGACGGTTCACACAGCTCCAGACCTGACAGACAGACACAACATCAGCCCTGATGAATCTCATTTCATCAGGCTTAGCTGCACTTTGTGTTCAGTGCTAATGAGCAAATGTTAGCATCCTACACAGTAAACTAAAATGCTGAACGTGTTGAACATCATCTAAGCCAGCATGTAAGGATTGTCTCTGTGAACATTTAAGCATGTTATTTTTAGCATTTAGATCAAAGCAGTACTGTGTCTAGCTCCAGGCGCACAGAGCAGCTAACATGGCTGTAGACTAGAAAACTGGCTTTGTATGTAGCTGCGCCATGCAAACAATTTGCTTCACCTTTGGTGTGAGCATAAGCTAGTTTGATTAATGTTTCTACTAAAAAACAAACGTGGTGCGTCCTTTGAATAAATACTCACGGGTGATGTACAGAGTGAGGTAGACTCCCGCACTAGCTGCCGCCAAACAGAAACGCATGACGATAAAGATGGAGGGGTACGGAGAGACGCATACCAGCACCCCGAACACCACCGACAGGGTCAGAGAGGTCAGCAGAGTCTTGGCCCTGCCCAGCCTGACAGACACGTCGACACATGTTTTTCAATACACTTATTTATCAATAAAATAAAAATAATTATAGAGATTCCAAAACAAGACCAAAACTTAAAAATAAGACATACAACAGTGATATATGATAATGTAAGTTCTGACTATGCAAGAGCAAAAACTTTACTTCATATGTTTAAATATTAACAGCAAGAGGGCTGAAAACAGGAAATAGGACAACAGTCTACTGTGAATATGAGATCAAATATGATGGAAGACATTTTTACAGCATCATGATCCATTAATGTTGCTATTATAAGCTTCATGTGATTTAAAGACAAAATGGCAAATAATGAAAATAAAAAACGTATAAACAAAATTAAGAGTGCGTCATTTTTAAAGCCTGAGTTTGTTCTTTTATTTGCATTTCGAGATGAAAGACCTGCGGATTATGTGTTCAAATATGAGTCTGCAGCCTAACCGATCACTAAATGAGGTGATTAGCCAATTTTCAGCTGCTTGTGGGCGAAGCACTTTTGTTTCCAACCTGCAGATTAGCACCGTTCCCTTTCCTCCTTTGGACGTTCCCAGGAGGCAGCATTAATTCACCAGTCTTAACAAACAGATGCTATGCTCAATTGGTCAGCAAATTAATGAAGGCTGTTAGCTGATTAAACTGGCATCATCTCCCTCACAATTCCCCCAAAAACTACTGCTTCCCCTGTGTGATTTTCAATCCACAACACAGCAGACACAGGCGGGATCCATTATGTCAATTATCGGAGGTGCTCGGGGTTGTGCTTAATGCAGACTGCCGAGCATGAGGTCCTGAGATCTAGCAGAATAAAGCATGCAAATGCAGAAAGGCGTGCACTCTCTTACATTATAGGGGACCTGTTGTGCTTTTTTGTTTCTGGTTCAGAAGCTTTTACTGGAGACTTTTCACAGCAGACAGTGTTGCTGTAACCTGTTAACCTGTCATTCCTCCGGCTACAATGACGAATGGTACAGAGGTGACAAGAGGACAGATGCTGAAGACCGAAAAACGCTGACCAGTCAGAGCAGAGAGGGCTTTTTCAGGAAGGGGCTTAAAGAGACAGGCACTACAACAGAGTGTCTCATGCAACAGCCTTCGCCAGTAAGAGTTTTTTTGAATAATAAAGTACATAGAAAAGACAAAATACAAGTATTAATCAGAAAAGAGGAGCACAAAGGTCCTGTGAGCATTTAAGCCATGAATTACATGTAGAAAATCTGTTATTGTGATATACTGTTTGGCTTATCTTGTACAAATGTATGTCTTACTGTAACAGAAAGCACTTCCAACGATATCTTTCTTTCGCAGGCCAGTCTCGACTGACTGGACTTTGTACTTTGTGTAAGAGATGTTATGTCTGTGTGCTGCATGTGAGGCTGTGAGGTAGTGAAACTGCAATGTAAGTACAAGAGACTGAAAATTAAGGAACAAAGTGAGTTAACAGCGCAGATGTCTGCAGACGGATGGACAGATGGACTAAGTTGTACTGGAACATGTTGACTTGTGTGTGTGTGTATGTGTATGTGTATGTGTGTGTGTCTTGCATAACACAGATTATTTGTGGCATGCCATGGCAAGAAAACCCTAAACAAGCTTTCCAAACTGACACAGTGACCTACTAACAGAGCTCGGGCTGCATGTTTCATCCTTTCTGCAGATGACTCTTATTTGAACCATTTCTGCCTGAAAGACACTGCTGTGTGTGTGCGTGCGTGTGCGTGCATGTGTGCATGTGTGTGTGTTACCTGTCAGCAGCATAGCCCAGGCCCAGACAGCCAGTCAGGACTCCCAGGATGAAACACACCTCCTCCACTGGGACCAACCAGTACTGACCGCACACCAGATCCCACTAGAGACACAAGAGAGAGGACGACAGATCTGTTAGTTATTATCTGTTCAGGTTCACACAACGACGAACTGTGCGTGTCAGAGAACAGGAAGTCATCATCCTCACACATACGGAGCAACAAGAGAAGAGAAGCGATAGAGATTTGTAGATAGAAGCCGCAGAGGAAACATCGAACCAATAACAAGTGCACACACTGGAATAATGTCTCATCAATATTCCAAACATAAAAATCTAAACAACAACTTGTTGCCTATCCAAGAGACCCACTGTGGCTGCAACTATTAATTATTTTTATTACACATTATTTCCTGATTAATTATTTGTCAATTAAAAGTGAAAAGGGTGAAAAGAAAGGTGTAAGGGGTGCAAGGTGGTTTTGTCTAGTACAATAGAAAACAGAAAGAAATATAATAAATGAAAACAATGATAAATGAATGAATCATTTCAATGTTTCTCTTTTTTTTTTTAATTAAACAAATGGAACCAGAAAATGGAAAAACAGCAAATCATTATGTTTAAAAAAGTATCCCACAGATGAATTAATTAAATTCATAATTGATTTACAAAATTGTTTTCTATTAGCTATATTTACCCAATGTCACTAAATCATTACTTAAATTCAAATTGCACATTTGTATGGAAGCCCAAAGAGACATGAGTGGGAAAACATTCTGGTGATTAAAAAGTAAAAAGCTAAACGTATTTTCCAACCTGTTTCACTGATTTTTTTCTTAATCACAGAAGAAAAAACATCTTAGACCAGAAAATGGATCACCTGCTTTATCATTCTCACCTGCCTCTCTGCGCTCTCATACACCGTAAAGTGTTTTGTAGATAAAATTCACATTATTTTCACCCTTGGATGATGACTGAATAGCAAACTCTATGGCAAACTGGTTAGTAAACTAATTAAGAAAACTGGCGTACACACAGAAAGAAAAAGAAGCTCTCACACCTAATTTACACTTGGCTGTGAAGCCTCGTTTCAGATGGATGTGTCTCGTTCTGAAGACGACAAAAGAAGAAGCTCTTCAGAAGAGACTCTGAAATGTGTCTCCTTCCAATCTGCATCTTTGAAAGCCCGAAACAAATTTATAACATCTCTGAGCATCGCATTGATTGCTTACTTGATTTACTCATGAAGAAATATGCCTCTGGCAAATTAAATTGCTTACTTAATTAATTCATTACTTACTTTGATTCACAAGGCAGCCCAGTTTTATTTATTCACTGAGCAAATTATTATTATTCAATTACTCCACAGAGATGGTGCCAGAAAGTCCCTGGTCCTTCTTGGATGCAATAACACTTTTCACTGTTTTGTGTTTTGATAAATAATTATGTGTAAACTCGGCTGGCTGAGAGAATGACTCACTTTAAAATCTTCAGGATCTGTTGGACTCAGTACGAACACAGGAAGATTTGAGCTCATAATACTGTGTATGGGGTAATAGCACGGTATTGTATTTTTAGGAGTAATTCTGGCTGTAATGGTGGTAAATAGTAGTAAAAGTAGTCTGGTCACAGGCATTTACTATGTGACAGTGCATAATAGTGCAGCCACATGGAAAGTCAGCACATGTGTTAAAAAAAGCACAGATATCTGCCCTCACATCTGAGTTTTAATCACATTAAGCCGGCCCAGTGATTTGCATTAACAGCTGAGCTCTGCTAATGTTGCTGTCTGCTGGCTGCTCAAAGCAAAATGATTTTAATGATCCAGAGAGGGAGAGGCAGAGCAGAGGGCTGCTGATAAAAAGGCCTTACATAATTGGAGCCCGTGCACAGAAACATAAAAGCCTGTCACATAATATCAGCTGTCCTATTGCTGAGGCACACAGCACAACAGTGCACACCAGCCGGGTAAAGGGCAGCATAGCAACCCGTAGTGCTCATACGGGTGGAATGCTTTGGACAACAGCAGGAGGGTACAATGCAAACAAACCAGTTGGTAAACTCCCCAGACTGGTTTTGGGAATGAGACTCAGGCACCGACCAGGTATGTTCCTTTCAGAAAGGACTGAAACCTGCAACCATACGAAGCTTCGCTGGAGATCAACTGAGACTTTGCCAAAGTCATGTTTTGTTGTCAGGTCAAAGCAAAGTGACTTCTTAGCTATCTTAAGATATTTATACAGTACCAGTCAAAAGTTTGGACGCACCCTCCAGTTTAATGTTTGTTTGTTTTTTAAGAAATCTTCTACATTGTAGATTAATATTAAGGACATCCAAACTATGATGGGACACATAAGGAATTATGGAGTAAACAAAAAAGTGTTAAACAAACCAGAATATTTTTTATATTTTAAATTTTTCAAAGTATCCACTTTTTGCTTTGATGTTCTCAAAAACATAAAAAGGAAAGAAATTCCACAAATTCACTTTTGATAAGACACACCTGTTAAATGAAAACTATTTCAGGTGAGCAGCTCATGAAGCCGACTGAGAGAATGACAGAAGTGTGCAAAGCTGTCATCAGAGCAAAAGGTGGACACTTCAAAGAATCTAAAATAAAAAATGATATTCTGGTCTGCTTAACATTTTTTTTTACGACATAATTTCATCTGTGTTCTTTCATAGCTTTGATGTCTTCAGTATTAATCTACGATATTGAAAATAAGAAAAATAAAAAAATGAAAACATTGAATGAGAGGTTGTGTGCAAACAGTTGACTGGTACTGTATACATTTGGGGTTACTTACAAATACTACAAATGTACACAGTTATGTTTCAGTCAGGCAGGAGAACGGAGTAAAATATAGCACAAAAAACTTGCTTCAATTGTGTTGTGAGGAGTTTATCCTCCACTACACCCCTAATAGCACATCATTAAGGTAAGAAATACTGCTTCAGAGTGGCTCCATAAACTCCTTCATATACAGTGTGCAACCAGCCATCGCTGACTGCAACAAATGTACAAGGAAACATTTTTTAAAAATGAGCCAAAACAGTTTTAAAGGTACTGTAGGAGAGAACTTCTACAGATAGATTGAAGAGAAAATAAGTAAAGTAGTCTGCATGAAGAGCCCAACAGATATATTGGTTGACAGATATTATCAGCAGATATTGGCCTATCAGAGGAAAACCTTTTATTGCACATTATAAAATGCAGAATCAATTTAAAAACGGTGTTAGCTATTAATTTATTTACTTTTTTAAATAGTCAGCAGCTGATTTATTTAGCAATTAATTTTATTCCCATTTATGCTTTATTTTCACAGGTATCCTTTACAGAATTTGCTGAAATGTAATACACTGTTTGTATAATGTATAATAATGTATAAAAATGTTGAATATTATTTCATAATACAGTTTTTTGTTTGAGAAAGTATGTACCTTTGCGGAGTGGTGAAAAATCGGTGCACAATCCACATAAAAAAGGTCTATTTTCATTACAGCTTAAAAGACTCAGTTGTTGATGACTTTCCCTCTAAAATCAGTATCAGAATCGGTCTTAAAAGTCTCATATTTGTTGGATTCTAGTTAATAACTTAATATAGATTTTGATGGTGAAGTATTAAATTGGTGGTACACTAGCCTGGGAGATAGAAACCAAGTTAATTTAGAGTTATTGGAACTGAGAAAAACAATGTCACAGTAGTACTCTAATAAATGAAATACTCCTGCTTATTGATTTATAGCGCATAACATATCAAGATATATCAAAAATAAAGCTGCTACTTTTTAAATGCCAGGACATCATTATTGATGGTAGACACTTTTATATAATCTCATAGTGTACTAATCATCATTCTGCCCCACCCTAATGGTGGCAGGAAGTGTCGGTGCATTATCCTCAGATCCACAGCACACAGATGTTAAGTGCGTTTCGCCTTGAGTGAAGTGACACAGTATTTATTGATCTGTGGCCGAGGCGAAGCTGATCAGACGTCCTCCTGCTTCCTGCTCACCAGACTGCCAGCTCAGCAAAGCCAAGCAGCAGAGGAGGGACAGATCATCACGACAGCAGAAATGACTTCCTGAGTTTAACTCGACTTGACTGAATATGTCAGTCTGCTTCTATGTCCATGTCACTCTCAGTATGTAAAATAAAGGCGTGCACTGGACTTTTTGTATGTCTTTATGAATGCAATTTGCACACGTGCTGCTGCTGCTAAATGCTTCCCTTGGCAGCGTTCGTCTCTCCTCATCTCGCTGCAGTGATGTGGGTGGATTACCAGAGAGCTGCCCTAATACCGTGGGCTGGAGGGCTGGGTGTGGTCCCCATCAGAAGGCACAGAAAATGAAAATAGAAACAGGCCACAGAGTGACCAGCCTGGGTGGAAGCCTGTGAGTATCTGGCTCGGCTCTGTTAAAGACATTAACAGCCGTAATTCAATGGTTTACTGTAAAATCCAGCTCTGAGAGGAAATGCATGTTTTCCCCCCCGATTGAGCCGAACAAACAGGTACACATGAACTCACCACAGCATTTACCTGCTGTATATATCACATTGGGTACATGATATTTACATGTACAACACTGAAGCCAGCTGCTTTCATGACTATCCCACAGCTGGAAATGTGAGAATCAAACCTAAATCTATATTTCATTGACAAACATGAGCTCCACTTGCAACCTGAACAACTCTTTTTTCCTGCTCTCATTCAGAGAAAACCTCCAAGAAGATTGATTGTGTAGTTATGAGCATACGAGTGAAATAAACCACCTGAAATTACTGATACAGGGTTATTTTGCAAACCTTTTTTTTTTTTTAAGAGACACAATACGAAAATACCAGTGACAAAATATTCCCTTTTTCCCTGAAGCTCATCTGCAACCTGCTTCGCTGTTTGAACTAGATTGGCTCAGACTCAGAGCGCAGACCTCCGCCAAGGCCACTGGTGCATTCAGATGCTCCTCAGACAGTCTCATTCCCCAAGTTGGGATGTTGTTTTTCAGACATCAGTGCGTTCATGAGCTTTGACTCATAACATGGAAAAAACAGTAAGAAGATGATGTGTTGAATTTCATTGCTCAGAGGGTTTAAACAACACGTCGATAGCTGTTACCAGTATTTGCGTGACAATGTAGAGCAAAGGAAACAGCTCAGCTGAGCCATGAAATATGATCAAGAACATTTTTTTCCATTTATTCCAACACCACACTAATGCAGCACGAATGACCTATCTTTCAATGTTAACGAAATTGAAAAATAATTTGTGTATCCACCCCGTGATTTGGATCGGCTCCAAGATTTAATGGGTTCCTCCTTGGCTCAGGCGACACCCTTCCACCAAGTTTTATGAAAATCGGGCCAGTAGTTTTTCCGTGTCCCTGCTGACAAGACAAACTGAGCTGAAAACATAACCTCCTAAGTAAGTTATAGTTAAAAGGTTTAATGACCAGGAGGTTTAAAAGCAGGGAGACAACTGATTTTCATTCTCTAATCCCTGCTTTGTAAACAAAAAGCAACCGAGGTACCAACGAGTAAGACTTTTAAAAGCATCATTCCTGTGTTTGTATGCGTTTATCCCATCAAGTATGATTCCTGCCAATCATATTCCAAAACACAACCTCTAAGATATAATTTTTGTGTTGGTGTCCATTAATTTAAGTCACAATCTCTGTTCCTATCTCAGTGGTGATCTGGTCATGAGCAGGGAAGGGTTTGTTCTTCCTTAGTGACTCTAATCTCTTCAAATCAGTGACGTAGGTAAGAACACATATTTATGAATGAGTCACTGAGCATTATCTAACCTGGCGTCACAACCCTCCGGTCATGGTTGAATGGAAGTCTAATGAACAACTTGCAGGGCGGCTCAATATCAAAACTGATTCAGCAGCCGCAGACATATCGTGCTGTCAAAAACTGGTGCCAGCATTACCCACAATGCCACCCGACAGCCCAAAGTTCAGTTTCAGGTGTGTTCTGCTAGTAACGGCGCCTGTAGCTTGAGGCCTTAAGCCTGAAGCAGAGCTGAGGAGCAAACCACAGAGGTCTGGAAGGATCACTTTTTACTACATAGCAGACACACACAGAGTGAGTGGATACAGGGAAATATAAATAAACGTAACAGAACTGTGTTTGTTTTTCTCTCCAGTCATATATTATGGATAAGCAGCAGTGTGTATGGAACAACAGCATCAGACTTTCCTGGGATTAACCTCTGACATTAGTTTCATGTTTTTCATTACCTGCATCTAAGACAGGAATGCAGCAACAAGGAAGAGTTTTCACAGCAACCATGACAAACTATGCTTAAAAGTGAAGTCAGTTACATGCTGTGATGTGTTAGAAGGCTCTACAAGAAGACTTTTCTTTCGACTTATAGCAGCTAAAGTTTAGCAAGGCATTGCAAAAAAAGGAGGCTGCATGCTCAGCAAGACCCTCTGTGGATAGAAAAAAGAAACAACTGCTTCAGCATTTTAAGGCTCTAAATTCATACATAAACAAAAAAGGAAGCCCTCC
This sequence comes from Serranus cabrilla, assembly GCA_903364295.1. Lineage (NCBI taxonomy): Eukaryota > Metazoa > Chordata > Actinopteri > Perciformes > Serranidae > Serranus > Serranus cabrilla. Next base: position 274,998 of record CAFUXE010000880.1, on the reverse strand, counting down.
TGCAGAACGCCAAAACAATGAAGTAGGCCAGGCCCATAATTAGAGAGTTCAGGAGGATCGCAGGCCGCTTTACCTCAGTTACTATGTTGTTCCTCAGCCCCTCCGTGACGTTGTAGTCCCAGCCGGCCTCGCAGTCCACCACTGATGACTGGCTGCCGTTGACATACTGCTTACACTGGGACAGGCCCCCGCCGTCCCCGGGTCGCTCCCCCTTCTCCCAGGGCAGGGAGGCGTTCAGGACCTCGGGTGCTGGTAAGGGCCCCGGCAGGTGGCAGTGGTGGGGCGGGGAGAGGGTGATGAGGGGGTCGGAAGAGAGCAGGAAGGCCAGGAAGAGGTTTGGCAGGATGGAGAGAGCAATCAGAACCCTCTGCTTCTTCCTGCCCAGAGCCAGCACCATCACCTCCCCCGTGGGAGGCAGCGAGGGCGGGGCAGGGAGGGAGGAGGAAGAAGGGGCTGGGGAGGAGGGAACCGGGGATGAGGGGAGGGATGGAGGAGGAGCAGGGCACGGGGATGGGGAGACCAGAGGGGGAGAGTCCGGGGATGTCATCATTGCAGGGTTAGAGGTGGAGGTGGAGGGATGATGGTTGGTCCCCAGGCAGAGGGGAGGACACGCGAGAGAGCTCTGAGGAAGAAAACACACACAGAATTATTACAGAACTGACACGCAGCAGAACAAAACAAATCTATCTCACAGTCGTAAACAATGACATTGAATATAGTGCGTATATTTATATAGTTACATATTAGATGGCAGTTTTACTTAATGTCAAGACCCCCAGCGTGTGGCACCGCCTGCTGGACCACATGTTGCATGTAATCTGTGACACTGATGTGAAAGTTCACAGTCACGTTGCATTTAGCCCGACAGTTCAAGAGTGAGACGGCACTAATTTATACACTGAGAAAATATCTGTCCAGAGATTCCTACTGAATAGACGAATGTTGTACCATACATTAAAGCTTCAATAATTAGTAGACTAATCAATTGGTCAATTGATAGAAAATGAATATCCAACAATTTAATTAATATTTGACTGACAGAAACTGCCATTTCTAGCACACTTAATTTTTTTTCATTTTCTCTGTTTTATTCCATATTAAACTGAATATCTTTTGGTTTTGGACTAAAAAAACAACAACCTTGGACTTGGACATTTTGCTTGATTTTCTGACATTTCATGGACAAAATAATTCATTGATTGATCGGGAAAACAACTGACAGTTGAATAGGTAATGAAAATATTTAGTTGCAGGTCTACTGTCCATCAACAGAGAGGACATTAAGTACCAAGATGATGAAACCAAACCTGTACACTTGGCTCCACTAGTACAACATGTGATCTGATTCAGACTGGAGGGAGACCTGATATTGTTAGTTGTAGCACTAATTCAGATGCAGGTGACTAAGTGCATTAAAAAGAAACATACAAATAGAGCTTGTTTGGAAAAAAAAGTGTCAGGGGAGGATCCAAATAGTTGCAGCAACTAAATGCAGTCAAATTAAATGTAACAATTATCGTTAATTTTGTTAATAAGTTATTTAGTCAGTTAATTTGAAACTAAAGAATCCGTATAATGAGCCTTTTAATGTTTATTAATTTTAATCAGATAAATATTAGCTTATTAACTGGCCCCCTGTCATTTCGCAAGAGGGGCCCCTGTGCAAAGGAAGCAGAGTATCCCTGTTTTATAGGTACATGAGGAGACAGAAACTGTATAAATAACAGGAAAAGTTAAAAAAGGATTGTGGGTAAACAGATGGGTAGAAAACGCCTGAAATAATGGGTGTTTTGAGAGGAGAGGGAGCCCTTCCCTCTCTGTATTACAGGCTGCTCTCTGTGTGTTCCCAGTTGAGGGCTGGAATGTGAACAGCCTGTGCTTTCCTCTGCCTCAGCCTCCTCTCCCTGTCGGTGCACATGGTGCTCCTCTAGCAGCCAGCGTTGCCGTGTTTTCCTTGCACAGGGCCAGGAAGTCTTGCACACACACACTCACACAAAAAGGAATCCCACAGGGTTACATAAGAGCTTTTTACACGAGGGTGGAAAGGGACGTGGAGGGAATGTAACACGCCGGGGCTGGCTGGCCTCTGTGGAAGTCCTAACACAATAAAAGAGAGTGTGAGGGGAATAAAATTACAATGTGAAGCAGCTGGGCCAGGCGGGTCCTACCGGACTGACAGGACTCACACCTGCCCCGGCAGACTGGACAAACACACAGCTGCTAACACAACGCCTGCCTGGCTTCAAACCCGACGCATACTGTTAACTTACCCTGTTAAAATGTTGTCAAATGTGAGCCGAGATGCTAGTGCCAGCTGTTTCTTCTAAACATCCAAAACATTGCGGGTGAGAGGGGAGACAGAGTGGAGAGTAGTTTCACCGCATTCACCGTGTCTCCTCTGCGCCTCGATGCCAGTCTGCTTTGTCTGTTACATGAAGAGACATTTCTGTCCCGGAGAAGTGTTGAAGCCTCTGATAAACACCAGTGTTGCTTTGACACACGCAAGGACACCGGACTCCTGTTAGCCACTTTGAGATGAGATGATGCTACACTCCAGCTCTCCTACCGTCGCTGGTTTCTACTGTTTAGTCCATGTTTCTGCCTGCCGACATTACCAAAAATAATTAAATAAGGCATAATTGTGTCCGACATCATCTTAAAGGGAAACGCGTCGTCAGTCAGCCGGCTCGCGGACAAAGAGCGGGTGGAAAACTGCATTGGGAGAAGCCTGTTTATAGCGACGAGCAGCTCCGCCGGCGGCGGCACACTTCGACACTCTTCGGCTAAAATCGTCAAAGCGACGTCCCCTCGCCTCACTGCTGCCGAAGATCGTGTATGATAGGGTAGTGTTAATTACCGCTTCTTTCATTATTTTTTTACAGAAATATTAAAACTTGCAGAAAGCTTCTTATTGCTTACCCTGTAGCCTACTGATCATGCCATGTTGATATGTTAGTTGCTCAAATGTACTTTTAGGTTTTACACATTCTTCATATTGGTCAATTATTTGATTTGATTTGTTCTGAATTTCATTTTTTTTATTCCAAAAAGTAAGGTTGCAATTCCCGTTAGGTGTGGCTTTTTAAAAATGCTTTTTTAACAGTTTATTAATAAATATAAATATAAATATTTGTTTAATTACAGTGTTAATGAGTCAATAATTAGCCCAAGACAGGAGGCAAAATGCTCTGAGAAAGACAAACTGTTTGCAGTTATAAGTTTTTCCACATATCCAAGATTAGACAAGAAACACAGTGCTCATTCATTCATTCATCTTCTGTACCGCTTATCCGGGTCAACCCGGGTCACGGGGGGGCTGGAGCCGATCCCAGCTGCATTGGGCGTAGGCGGGGTACACCCTGGACAGGACGCCAGTCTGTCGCAGGGCTGAAACACAGTGCTGGTATTTGCAAAACAGAAGAAGTTCACAGATTCAAGGGTGGAGTGAGACATCTGTTCATTGTCAAATATCTCTACAGAAGGTCTAGTGTAGCTCTCTGCCGCATGGTGGAGCCATAAATCACAGGACACCTCTAGTGACAGGTCTAACACACTGTACCCCCATGGTCCATGCTCATGTGGGCTTCTTATTTCTTATGACTTCATTACCATAGATAAGAAATGTCACATATTGTCTAGTGTAAAACACCACTGCTCCCTCATTTATCTCCAGCCATATTTATTAGCCTTTCTTATATCCTCTTCTATAAACAGGTTATAAACTGGAGGTTATAAACATATAAAGTATTTAAAATATATATTTCCTCTTTCACTCCACTAGCTCTAGGCATCATAAGATTTTCCACCCTTGTTTTTAGGTGGAGAATAATCACTACCATCCTATTTCATGGACACAGACGAACAGGCAGTTTCAGCCAGCCACTTTGTAATGACTGCTAAGCTACACTTGATGGCACTAATGCTAACTAATGTTGTAAGTCATCAGGCATATAAACCTCAACAGAGGAAGACTGTTTTTAACAGAAAATCAACCTTACATCATCATCTTTTATTATTATAAAGCAGAATAAATATAAAGCAAAACCCTCAATCCACAGAGAATTGCAGAAACTGTATCTTTAAATAAGCCGCCAGCACCTCCGTAAGGTCGTGATGTCACAGCTACACTGTGTAGTTTGTTAGTTGTAGTGCCGCTTAGTTTTATGAAACATTCTCTTACCTGATGTGTATGAAGAATTAGTGTAACTTTATTAAAGTAATTCCCTGACCCAGATAGTCTGGAAACATTGACCAATCAGAGAAGTCTTTTTCAGGAGAACAACTTAAAGAGACCAAAGCAAACATTTAGTTTTTCAGACAGAAGGTGAATACTATTTTCAGGTGGACAGTTTGAGAAAAACAATGTGTTTCTTTACATTAAAGCATGTAAACATGTTCTAGTGCAAACCCAAAATACAAGCATGAACCTGAAAATGAGCATAATATGTCCCCTTTAATATTAGTGTCTGCTGTCATGGCAGTGTGTTTGTGTTACCCTCACAAAATAACCATGATGGCTCGCCCTCTGAAAACAAAGATAAGATCAATATATTGACATTTATGAACATTTGTGGTCAATAATCATTGTATCATAAAGCAGGATCCTTAAAATGGCCACATGCAAAACAAGAATAATGAAAACAACCACAGTATTGAGCAGATGAGTTAGTCAAACATGCCATAAAAAGCACTTTACAGCCCTGCAGACTGTCTCTTTCTTATTGATTCTGTTGGTACCATCACTGGAAAGTTTTTTGGAGGTGGGGTGGGAACTTGATGATAAGAAAGCCAGGCGTCTGACCACAGAGCTGTCCTGGGCTGCCTCTAGCTGTGTGTGAGAGTGGCGTGCGGAAGTGTTGAAATAGAGGTATAAAGTTTCCCATTTTTTGACCAAGTGTTATTCGCGTTTTAGTATATTAAATCCTTCTCTGCTCTGGAGAAGAAAATAAATCCAATCAGCTTCTCAGCTTGAGCCCTAAAAATGTGTTTAATAAAGAGGAGCTGTAAGATTGGAGCTGCTTCACTGGGGCTGTGGTGGGGTTGTTGAGTAACTTGGTAAGGATTAGGTGAAATACAGTCTTTCTTCACTCTGTGGAGATGTTGCAGTCCTGGGACCACAGATTGCCCCACACGACGCTGCGGGACATTTCAACAGACACGGACGCACAAGAAGTCACTGTGTGCCGCTCGACACATGACAGGCTGAAAGTAGCCGGTGTCACTTTCACTCTCCTCCGTAAATGAGAAGTTTATTACCAACATAACTTGTGTTAATGTAGAGAATAAAGTCTGTTTGTATCTAATAATCATGAAAACAGTTAGATTACTTGGAAAGAACCTTAATTTGACTGCTGTTGGTAAAAGTTACAAAAAGAGGGAAAAAGAAAACATTTTTAAAAAATCATATATACATGTACATTCATATATACATATCCATATATAAATGCCTCTTAAGGAAGGAAAACAAGAGAAAATGCACTTTTATAGATCATATGTTCAGTTCCATTGATTAATTTTGACTTAATTATCAATAGAGGTAGTTTTTGAGTATAAATTGACCAATTTAAAATTGAGGTATAGCTCAGTCCCATAAAATTACTATACAATGAACAAACATCAATACCATAGATGAGCTGCAGATATCTATTTCTTGATCAAACATGTCAATATATGCCTATATTTTCTTTTTTTACTACATTGTTTTGCTTACTATTCTTAACTATTTCATAATGCACTACATCATACTATACTGTGTTAATATAGTATTACTAAAATGCATTTTCATATATTAATATATAAGCCTGGTGAACATTGTTTATGGAGACTATTAATCACACCACTGTCACTTTACTAATGGTGTCATTTTGTCTGTTTAAGTTTTAATGATATTCTTATTTTAGTCTATGTGCTTCCTATTGTTTATTTCTGTTTCTTTCTATATATATTATCTTGTCTTTTTGTAGTCTGGTGCGCTCTGATGCTTTAATGTTTTACGGCAGTATTACAGATATTGATTATTTGTGTGTTATATCTGAGCTGCACTGTCTAATAAAATCTAATGAAGTGCTCAGTGACTGAATGTGATTAGTTTTAGTTTCTGTTGGATTTATCAAACAGCGCAGTTAACAGTGAAGTGTTTGATTATCATCAGTTCAGTTTGGTGAGTTGGAAAATTGAACACTAAATGAAGTGAAATATGAAATGAAGTTAATATAATTTAAATGTCTCAGTAACTACGACAACGATAACTACAAATGTTTTGACTGTGTAAAAAAGTATAATATTTGTATAAAAGAGAGGTTAACATCTGTATCCATGGAGTCCATGTTGCCTCATTTGGTCTTTGTTGCCACATCAGCATGGATAGATTACTGAGTGGGCCAACTGGGCTCTGGCCCAGACCGAGGGGTCCAAGTCTCTGTTTGAGGTGGCTGTTATTAAAGGGCAGCTCCACCAGCTCTACACATCAAATGCTACATCCACAGTAATATGTTTTTGTTTAAAAACAGCTTTTAAAAATGAAAATCTCCATCCACGTAAGCATTTTATCCCAAATAATCCATCATGAGCATTCTGATACACTGGGCCGGTGTGCTTTTCACTAAATATTAATTAGGAGTCAAATAAAAAGAAAACATGATCCGTCTAAAGTTACATTTCATTAGAAGTAAAGTCATTTAAATCAGTTTGCCAGGAGAACAGCCCTGCTTTAAGAAAGCAGAACCTGCATCTGAAGCTCTTTTTAACGGTTTCCTGTAATATTTTGTACACATGCTGCAGCATTCAGTATAACATGTGTCCAGAGGACAGACAGACTCTCTTTAGCTCCAGAATGAACTTTTACTGAAGTTCATCTTTGAAAGAGTCTCTTTCAGTCTGGGGGCCTTTTATATTTCTGTGCCCAGGGGCCCAATGTGTCACCAATACAATACAGCTGTATTAGGTTCAGAAAATACTCTTTAAACGTATTTACTTATAATATTTTAACATTATAGTCAATAAAGAAACTAGACATTGAAAGTGAACTACATGTGTGTGCTTTCTTTATTTTGGATAATAATAAGTATTGTCATCCTTGATGTTGGAAACCAGATGTAATATTAATCCTGTACTGCTTTTGGTTATCTCATATTTTTACCAGATGTCACAATAATTGTTTTGGGGGCAAAGATTACAAGAAAAAAGAAAATATCTGGCTTGTTGCCCTCACCCCCTCCTCTGTGTCTCCTATCTCTGTGTCCCTTCAGTACCATCACACCAGCCACAGGAAGGCCCTGGCAGCCCGAAACACTGATACTATCTCTGCGCTCCTCATCTCCGTCCTCCACTGTGTCGAAATCTCGCCCATCCCACAAAGGGAAACTGCTGGTGCACAACGGTCCATGGCATGACGTCCGTTTCTGTGGCTAGACAACTTATGGTAAATAATGTGGCAGGTGCTCGCCATGTTCCCTGATGAGGGATGCAGGGGAGTGTTGTACTGAGGTTATATCACAATGTTATCAGGGAGATGTGTTGTTTAAGGGTGCAGTGCATCACAGCTTATAAAGGCTATTTAAGGGCACACTGGAGGTCACTGTACATATATTTAATATATTTATATATATATTTTAAATGAAGATCATTTGTGTTCATTTTCAAAGATCGAGTATTAGCAGATATAAAAGATGTCTCATCCAAGCCCAAGCAATAATTTGTTTATTTAGCGAAAATATTTGAGAAAGTATTGCTTTAACAGTGCATTACTACAAAATCAATAAACACATTTATCAACATATTATTTAAAACTGCATTGATATTATTTCAAGTAATCCCACACTCATTTAGTGACAAACATTAAGAGTTATATACAGAGAGAGACACTTAGATTTTTTTGAATCCCCTACAAACCACAGGTGGTTGTGTAACCTGGTTGGGCAACAACACTTACAATCATTTCTGACAGTGACAAGAAGTGTGTCAGGTAAATGATTAGGCAATTTTGTTAAATCAAGTCAGATATCTGTCAAATGCACTGAGAGGTTTTGCTCCTCTGTGAGGATTATGCATATATTTGAAGATGTTGTTTCAGAAAAGTTCATATGGAATTGGGTAAATCTAAGTATATGCAATTTCAGACCTTTGGGAGTTTTTATTAGGCCAATTTGTGCAGGATTTTTTAGATCTAAGACACGTCATGTTTTCCTTAAAACTGCCCTTTCTCATCTTACATAGCTGTTTCACAAATCTTGCGTTTTTGAGGGTTTGGGCTTCTACAAAACCAAAAACACAAGAGCGTTAGCTGCAACTGTTAGCATGTTTAGCTGACTAGCTTACTAGTTACAGTACAAACCTTGCATTATTTCAAAGACAAATACATAATTAGTGGGGTTGAGGGTACTGGTGTGTAAGGCAAAATCGTTTGTTGTTCATAAAGTGAAAAACAATAAAAAATGTAGCTGCTGTCTGTATTTTCAGACAACTAATGGGGTTTAGAGGTAGCATTACCGTACACTAGCTAGCTACAGTGGATAAAAACTCTAGCAACATTTCATATTTCAGGCCACTAAAACCTGGCTTGTCTGCTAGAAAGGAGGAGCTGCTTTTGTGTTAAATTGGCCACCTTTATCAATGTGAACTGAATATGTACAGTATGTGCAAACACAGACGCTAACAGGCTAACAGGCGTACCAAAACCTCCAGAAATAGACAGAGGACATGAACTCAGTGATCTCAGTGGTAGTTATATAGCCAGTGGTGGAAAAGTAACTGGAAGGGCAATTCTGAGGTTTCATTTTATGCTACTTTATACTTTTACTCAACTATATTTCAGACATTACATTTATTTAATAACATAACTTCACATTAAAACATATGATACCTTATTAGCAGTTCAACCAAAGACACATTTCTCTCCATGGACATAAGCAGGATGCAGACATTTTACTTGAAATGAAGTATTTCTACATTGTGGTATTGGTACTTTTACCTCAGTAATGCATCACAGTACTTCTTCCACCACTTGCTATAGCCCTGCCAGTTTGATATGCTTTCTCCCCCTACAATTTTACAGAATAAAAGTAAAAACGAACCCCCTTTCGTACAAAATGCTTAGTTTTCAGTTGTACTTCCTCTATATGTAGCTTTTTCAGAAATGGCTGTCTTTTGTTGAAACTTTGGTGAAAAAAGAAAGCAATTACACTAATAAATGTGGTTCTAGATACTGGACTCCCCCACTGCTCCCTCCTCGACCCCCTGCATGTGTCGCTGCGGCAGGATGTGTTTGAGAGTGTCCAGCTCCTGAGTCAGCTGCCCTATCCTCATCTGCAGCTTCTGGTTCTCCTCCTGCAGCTGCATGGCCCTCTGCTGGGTCAGCAGGATCCTCCTGCGGGCCTTGTCCCGGCTCTTCCTCACAGCGATGTTGTTCCTCTCGCGTCGCAGGCGGTACTCTGCACTGTCCTTGCTGATGCTCCTCTTGTTTACCGGGGCCCGCAGAGTTGGCAGGAGGAAGGAGGAGAAGTCCTGGAGGTCAGAAACACAAGTGAGTTGTGAGAAAGCAGGATGAACCCCTCAGAAAACATGTCAAATCTGTTACACACAAATAAAAAATCAGCTTCACACACACACACACCTGCTGATTGTTGGCGTGGCTCTGGTGGTGGTTTGTGCCCGAGGTGCTGCTGTGACAGGAGGATGTGTACGGCAGGTACGACAGCCCCATCATCTGCTCAGCCACTCTGTCATCCCCGCCCCCTCTCACCAGCCCCTGAGACTGGCTGTAAGGTATCATGTCCATCTGAGCCAGCTGATTGGCCGTGATAGGGTTCAGGGTCTGGGTGTGGGCCTGACCCGGGTATGAGGTAGCCCACTCCTGGATGACGGAGGACACCCTGGAATCAGACATCTGGAGGAAGCATAAAAACATCAGGTTTGGAATTTTTTAATTCTTTCAAATGTGTTCTTTAATCAAAACAGAAACACAAAGAGCCACATTTACAAATGCACAAACAAAAAACCCCGACTCAGACAGCTACAGATGTACGTGCAGGGGAATTACCAGCTATACTTTAAGATTTTGCAATTATATCAACAGTATTAGCACAAAGTATAAAAAGCAAAACTACTAATTTCAGATTATATCACTTGATTATAATTAGTGATGCATTAATGAGTAAGCATCGTTAATTCAGCCGTAGGTGAAGGTGGATGCTTTTATGTACTGCCGGGTATCTTAAGACAAAAACTTAATTGGAAATTATTGATTTAGGTTTTGTTTTCTGACTCTGCAATGTAACTAATGTTGTCAAATTAATATAGTGGAGTAAAACGTACAATATTGCTTCCCAAAATGTTGTGGAGTAGAAGCACAAAGCTGCATAAAAATGGAAATTCTCATGTAAATTACAATTACCTCATAATTGTACTTAAGTGCAATACTAGAATAAATATACTCACATTCTGAGAAAATAGGACATAAAAGATGGAGATGTTAAACTATGCTACAACATATAACCCTTAACTCTAATTCCACTAATTACAAAAATGAAGTATTAATTCAACTCCCTGAGTAGTTTGTTGTCTATTGTGTTATATAACTTCTGATACTTTGAGAAGTTTACATCTTTCTGATACCTCGGTACTTTAACTCAAGTAATAATGCAGCACTTGTACTTGAAGGAGTATTGTTATAAAAAATAGAAAAGGAATACAAAATGAAATGTTACAAATGATGCAATATTGGGCAAATACGTACTGACAATCTACAAATAAGGAATACAGCAACTGCATATACAAGCTTAATTATCAATGAATTGATTATTTGATTGACATAAATTGAACACCAACAGGATTTTTGATTGATCATTCGAGTCATATCATTGTATCAGGTACAAAAAATGTGAATATTTGCAGTTTTTCTTTTTCTTGTAAATAGTCAACTTTCATTGTTTAGGTTTGGGACAGTTGATCAGACAAAAAAAGAGAATACATACACAATTGGTTGTGTCATTCTTTTCAGACATTTTACAGACCAAACGACTCAGTAAAAATAATCAGCAGATTGATAAAGAATTGTTGGATGCAGCCCGACATTAAAGCAGCATGTAGAGAAAAGTAAAAAACAAACATATACTATTAGAATATTTTTTAATAGTGTGCAGAAAGTTAGGATCTAACTTACCATGACTGAGCTCTTCACAAACTCTCTGAAGACGATCAGGTTCCTCTAACAGCTGCACTGAAATTAGTCTGAAAGACGGGAGACAGACAGGTACATCTGTCTGATCTCACCATCACTTCTTCCTCTCTCTCCCTCTCTCTCTCTCTGTCTGTCTGTCACACACACACACACACACAAACACACACACACACACACACACGACACACAAAGAAATGACAGAAAAGAGACGAGGAAACCACATAGACAGAAGGCGAAGGAGAGTTTCTCTTGATTATGTATGGTTTCAGATAATATTCAGGGTTCCTACAGGTGCTTGAAATCCTTGAAAACACCTTTTTATTGTAGGGAAAAGTGCTTGAAATACAGGTATTAAAAGATCTACTTTCAAACAGTGACACATTTAGAAACATAATAATTGGTTTTGTGTCCAATGAGTTGCTACTCTGTGGTTCTTATAGCACATTAACATAAAAAAAAAGTGAAAAAAAGAAAAGTTTCCTTTTAAAAGCTTGAAAAGTGCTTGAACCCGACTTTGGAATAGTGTAGGAATCTATAGTGATCATTTTAGTGATTTTTTTTTTATTAATGAAACAACGAAATATAGTATTTTTTAGTGGCATAACACTAAAAGTTATGAACCAACTAAATATGAGAAAACTTTTAATAGCTTGTTTCCGCTTTTTGTTGCCACTTACTTAACTTTGACGCTACTGTAACTGTACTGTATGAGCTGTAATAACATTGCAGCAAGCAAACTCAGCCTTTATGATTAATGTCCCTCCGCAGTTTCCGTAGACTCATTGGAACAAAATGGCCGCCTCTATTGACAACGTGAGTGGATTTGAGCTCGCTGCAATTTTTAACATGTATTTTATCTTTATACAGTATATATCGATATTACAGACAATTCCGATTAGCTCATGTGTGCTCTGAAACTACATGTTTATTCTGCGCGAGATGGATAAAAGCGAGTGATAGCAGTTGTTTTGTTTTTAATGACTTAAGTTAGCCACTAGCCAGCAGCTAACTTACTTTAAGTAGCATTTCTATAACATTTCCCTCATTTAGATGCTAATATATGTTGCTGGTTTAGTTTCTGACATGTTTATTTTCTGACAGGATTTAATTGAAAGAGATGTGCCCACAGCTGTGCAGCTGCTGAGTAGTCTCACACAACAGGTAAGAACTGGCTGTCTCATAATACCGTAATAATACTTTAAAACACAATCATAAGCACACTAAGATGATATTGTGACCTTTCGCAGATTAATATATATTATATTGTGCATGTTTTTTGATCGATCATCAAGTGATGAAGGTTTTTTTCTTTATCACTTTTGTCACTTTTTTCACCAACTCTTTATTGCTGTGTTCAGAGTGAAGCGTAACATCAGTATAGTAACACCCGTCTGCCTGCTAGAAGGATTACGGTGTTATCATGATATATTGAGATGTCTGTCCATGATAATCTGATAGCAATTGAAAACGGTTCTGCCTGTATGTTGTTATTGCTAGTTCTTTCACCTTGGCTGATTTTAGACAATCGAAGGAGGCGACATGTTGGTTTATGACAGACGGCTTGTGTTGAGTTTCTGCAGCTGAAATACTGTAACTTATTTTCTTCAGGTGGTCTCAGTTACAAGTCATGTCCACGAGCTGATAGCAAAAGTCAAAGATGGGGCGTTTAAGACCTCAAAGGTGAGTGAGGATTTGAACTGAACTACCACACGTTCACATTGTGTCTGTTGGTTTGGGTAATTTGATGAAATGTAAACAGGATTTTTTTTTAAACAGTGAGAGTGTTCTCGCTCTCTCTCTGCAGGGTTTGTCTTTCTTGGACCTTCGGTATCACCTGCTGCTCTTCTACCTCCAAGACCTCACTCACCTGATCAGCATCAAAACAGAAGGAGGCAAAATAAAAGACAGTGAAGCCTTGAACAGACTGGTCACAATCAGAACGGTGAGATGTGTGAAGAAACAAATAGTTTAATTCTTACCTATCCACTTTATTGTATTTATGTTTCGAAATGTAATTCTGTTTTATTTTATTATTATTATATATGTTTTCACATTTTTTTCCTTTGTTTTCTTGTTTGCATGTATTGTCTCAAAATGTTAAATTGTTTTCGTCTTTTTCTATGGTTTTTCAGTCTCCACTCATTTTTTTATTAACTTGTCAGTCTCTTCTCTTTAAACAGCACTAACTGTATAAAAGGTGCATATAGATAAAGTTTGATTTATCCTCCTGTTTTTAGGTTCTGGAGAAGATGCGCCCACTGGACCACAAACTGAAATACCAGATTGACAAACTGGTGCGCACAGCGGTCACTGGCAGTTTAGGTAAGACTGATTTTGTGTTGCTTGTGATGAAAAAATCCACCATTGATCTCATTTGCTTCAGTATGTATCAATCTCTTGTTGCTTTCAGCTGAAAATGACCCGCTGCAGCTGCGTCCCAATCCTGAGAATCTCATCAGTAAAGTAAGGACTATTGTGGTTGTTTCTTTTTTTCTTTTTTTTTGGTGATACAGTTATATGAACCCTATTGATTTCTTCAAGATATTTAATTAGTCGGGCTACTATTGATTTGGATTAACTTAAACTTAAAAGTATATATTAATACCAGTCCTGATTATAACTAACACAAACCACCTGAAACTATTAGTTAATTATTCTTATCTTCTGAGATCTTAAAAAGTAAAAATGCTTAAAAGGAACAAAAGGATGCACAGGGGTCCATTAAGGATGTGAAAAACATTATTAATACTGAAGACACGGTATTGAAACTGTCTGACTGACTTTCTTTTTTTTTGCTTCCTCGACCAGTTGAGTGAATCTGAGGAGTCTGAAGGTGAACCTGACAGCCAGACGGAGAAGAAAGCAGCCCACTCTAGTGGCAGGAAATATGTACCGCCAAAGATTGCCCCAGTGCATTATGGTAATGCCATCTGTCCTTTTAAACCTGTTTATGCAGGATTGTGTCAATTAATACAAAAAAAATACAATTAATTCTGCCTTTAGATCAGAGAGGATACGTTTTTCTTCTTCAGTGTTACTGTGGTTTGTGTACATTGAAATGAACTCTTCCCAACCGGTGTCCTCCAGACGGGGACATGACAGAAGCTGACAGGAAGAAGGCTCAGTCGGAGCGTCAGCGCCGAGCTGCCCTCAGAAGCTCTGTGATCCAGGAGCTGAGGCAGCAGTACAGCGACGCTCCAGAGGAGATCAGGGACAGACGAGACTTCCAGAGCGAGCGCGAGAGCCGCGATGAGCTGCACAGGTGTGTACTTAGTTCCAGTCCAGGTGATTGGATGAGCTGCTGGAGAAATGGATGGAATATTTAATGAGGATGTGAGGAAGTGTATGACATGCTGCGTAGGAAACATTTTACAGAAATGAGTTTCCAACATGTAACTTTTTTTCTTCTTCACAGGAAAAACTATGAGGAGTCGATGATGGTGCGTCTCAACATGCCACAACGCCAGAAGAACGCCAGAAAGAGAGGCATGATGTCCATGAGCGGCCAGCTCGGTGGTATCACACACTTCAGTGACATCACAGCACTGACCGGCGGCGAGGGCGGGCAGGTGAGATTACTGTGACAGCGTTACACCAGGATGGGGTCAGATTTATTGAAGTCCCCTTTCAGAATGTGTCTGGAGAGAAGAAATAAAAAGTATTCCTTTAAAAAAACATAATTTAAACTCCAAAACAATTTACAAGTTTAACCACATTGAATCTTATGCATCTATTTTTACACTTCTTTATGAATGTATATCTTAATTGCATCATCTATAATTTTCAGAAATAATTTCCGAGGCATACGTATTAATATATTTAATATAGTCTTTATTGGCTCTCCATTGACACGCTGAATTAATCATATTGATTTTCATTCCATTTGGGCGGCCGTCAGCACATAATTATTGTTAAACAGAACCCTTGTGTTGTGAGCTCTGAGGAGGCCTGGCATGCTGTACCTGACGTGTTGCTACATTGGTGTGTTTGGTGACTGGCAGAGCTGCTGGCAGCAGTTGCACTAATGCCTACACAGGACTGGCATGCCATCACGCTCGTACTGTTTCCCTTCTTCGTTCACTCTCTGCTGTCATAAAAAGTACTAATGAGTGAGAGTAATGACCGGCCAGCCTCACGCTGCTTGCAGATGTGGAAAATCCATTCAACTAAATGTATTTGGAAAATCTCTGTACTATATTTAGATTAAGTACTTGACAACAGAAACATTGTTGCTAACCGGCTCATCTCTATCCACGAATCTAAGCATTGTGACTTGTTTTTATTTAGATCACATTGTTAATGTGGCTGCTGGTTCTAATGCTGTGTTTTTATTGGTGCAGGACGGGGCGAACTCTCGCCCCAAGAAGAAGAAGAAACTCATGAAGAAGAAAACCAAAAGAAAAGGTGAGGAAATTCAAATATAGACAGTACAAAATATTTTCCTGCAGTTTCTTTTGGGGGGTTAATTAACTTCAGCTCCCATTTTATTGACTGTAATGTTACTGTAAAGAAGTTCTCCAACATTGGCTGTCCTGGGTCTACGTTTAGTGAAACACCTATATAATTAGTGTAATTTTGTGAGTTTACAGAAAAGCCTAATTTTACAACCAAATGTTTCTAAAACATAATGTGGGGAAATTAAAAAGTTGCTACTCAGAATAATAGTTATTTGTTTAATCATGTTAATCTTCTCTCCAGCCTTCAAGAAGCACAAATAGACCTGAACTGTGATGGAAGAACACCAAGCCATGACATGAACAGGATTTCTTACAACCATCAAGAGTTTTGAAGATTTTTTCACTAATAAGTCAGTTGTGCTACAGTAATTAATTCCCACCACCTCTTCATATTGTGTGACTTTTCATTTAGTTTGGGAAATAAACATTTACTGTTGATTCTTGTATTTGTTTGTCACATTTTATTTATCTCCATTAGAGGGCAGTCACATTACCTACTAGTCAAGAAAAGAACATCAATTAGGGCAACAAAAAAAGCTAGAGGTTTGAGTGAATTTGAGGATTCCTTGTATGATCTAATTACTTCCCTGCTTGAAGGACCATGATAATGTAGAGACGGAGGTATGCAGCAGAAGAAAATTTAGGACATTTTTCAAAGTACTGGCAGTAAAAGAGCCCATTCAGTTCAGCTCCATCTACACACTGTTGCTTGAGAAGCAGCCAGATGCCGTTTCAAAGCCTAATCACAACCTGATGCAGCAGCCAGCTGACAATGCAAATAGATGCTTTCATTCACGTGTCACTGGGTTAGATACGCACAGTATGAACCCCGCCTGTTAGTGGGTGTTATGCATGCATTCCTATAGACCAGGGGTGCCCAATCCTGATTCTCGAGAGCCCCTGTCCTGCATGTTTCCCTCTTCCAACACACCTGATTCAAATGATCAGCTCATCACCAAGCTCTGCAGAAGCCTGATAACGATCCTGATCATTTGAATCAGGTGTGTTGGAAGAGGGAAGCATCTAAACCAGGGGTGTCAAACTGATCCAGGAAAGGGCCGAGGGGCTGCAGGTTTTTTGTTCCATCCAAGAAGCACACCTGAATCAAATCATTCAAATCACCTGGACTGTCTTCAGTTGATCAATTGTATCACCTGTGCTCCTGCTTGGTTGGAACAAAAACCTGCAGCCACTCAGCCCTTTGCTGGATCTGTTTGACACCCCTGAAAATAACACTATCACAGTGAGAGAAACTAACCTGTAAACAGAATACATTTATTTTACTTATCTCGTCACCTCAGTGAGTGTGCAGTAATGAGAGTTCAACAATGTCTCAACATTTCAGTTTTTAGGTATTACACAATTACTACAGTGAACCTCAAAAAAGGGTTAGGAATGAAAACAATGTTTTTTTAGTTGAACAAGCATAACTGACAATTGAAACCACGTTTTAAAAATGAAAGCATTTGTAATATCTCCCTTTCCAATACCGTAGAGAAGCAAGTGTGAAAGTGTAATTGAAATAATTAAGGTTTAGCCTGCAATGGCAATGATTAACTAAATTCTGGAACAACAGACCACCTGATACTGCCTGTTAAAGAACCAATAACATTGCATTACTGATAAACATAAAACCAGTTAACCAGAACAGCGGCAGCACAGAACCAATCATAAAGAACTCACACAGACACATTCTCATTTTTACACAATGTCTTTATTTTTTTTTTCCCTAATTACAGACTCATGGGTTAAAAATAAAGATAAAAAAAGCAAAACATTTGTTCAAACCCACTCCCCCTTTTCAAAAACAAAACAAAAAGTCTCCACACAAACCCCACCCCTGACTTTCCCCACCCTAAAATAACAGCTCCGGCCCACTCCATTTATTAAATTAATAATCAATGCTGTTAGCTCATCAGCCTTCCTCAGACAAGCCGTGACTGCACTGCGCGTAGTCAGAGAAAGGGGGCGCCTTAAGGTCCGCACTGTACACCCCAAAAAAACACCCTCGTCTCTGGTCCTGCCTTCCTCACTCTCACGCAAACTTGCCTGCCTGCCACTCAGCTATGTTGGCTTCAGCTCTCTGTATATAAATCATGTGTTGGATTGGCTGCCTGTTAAGTGCCATGTGTACTGCAGTGTATGTTGAACAGGTGTGTG
>CAFUXE010000880.1:228789-248753 GCA_903364295.1 Serranus cabrilla | reverse complement strand
AAAATATGGAGTGAACAGACCCAAATTCAATCCAAGAATTTGTTGCAGGATTTTAAAACTTTCTTTTCACTCATGGTCACCATGTTAGTTCACAGAATTTGAGTGGTTTTGTAAAAAAAAACGAATTGGGAGAAAGTATCTTAATACACAAAGCCAAACTATCAATCCAGAAACAAAGAGTAAACCATTCCATTGATTCCTTTTTGAAACCAATAAAACTCTCCAAAAGTCCAAGGCAGTGAGTTCATTTTAAGTTTCTGTGGCAAACATTTTTTCTTAAGAATTAGAAAAACAGTGTTTTTAATGACACAAAAAAATCTTGCAACAAGAAACAGAAAGATATATACGAGAATTTTACTCACGTTTCCGACATAAATAGATCTGCCATCTGCTTCCATCTTTTCCTCGATGGACATGATGACGGGGCCGACTGCAGAGGGGGCAAATGCATTAATGTGAGCGACAAAATACTTCTGAAACCAGGATAACAGAAAGACGTTTTTAAACAGCATGTTGTGAAATAAAGAAGCGAGGCGACAGAGAAGTCGTATTAGTTTAAACTGTTGTAGGGTTATCAGCCTTTTACGACAGTTCAAGAAAAACAAGTTCGCATAATTACTGTGTTTGGTGTGAAAGGACCTTCATTATAAAACGTTTTTTTCTGTTTCAACGCTATGAAGTACTGCATAATTACTTTCATTCACCGTTATTCTCTGTCGTGTCGTATTTTTATATTATCATGCCTGTAATATAAACATTAATTTGTAGGTCATGTAATAGACCAGATCAGTCTGTAACAAGGCTTCCATGGCAACTATGGCATTACTCTATTATTGTATTGTTAAATAAAGTGTGCAGCCACATATCAAACATGCATGCAAACCTGCACACCAAAGCTTAATTTGATAAGCACTGCAATTTATTTTTAAGTGTTCCGATTTATGATTTTTGCAAGCTCCTTGAATTTGTATCTGTATGTAGTCAGCAGTGCCCATAACTCATATGTGTCAGATATTGCCAGGAAATAATTTTTACAGCAACCCAAAATTCTAAAAAAATAAAAACTTTTGTCAATATCAAAATAATCTGCTTTCCATATATGTATTTTGTAATTATCTTTGATTACACAGACCTAGTTAAAGGTGTTAACATTGCTGTGTTCGTGACAAGCACTCCCTGTCAGTCCTTAAGATGTATTGTGAGCTGATTGACCACAGAGGTGGTTTAGCCGCAGTTGAGCGAGGTGGGTAGTGATATTGGTTGTATTAACATGATATGAACCCTGTCCATGGCAGAGTTTGCACGCAGCTTCAGTCATGTTGGGATGTAAAATGTGAGGGTTTAGGTCATATTCCTTCATGTCTCAGACCATTTTCTGCTTTAACGCATCAGCTCTTATTCTTAAAGCCTGTGTTACTCATAGATTACAACAATAAAAGCAGTAACTCCCTTCCTTAAAATTAAGCAATTCAATTTGAATTATATTCATTCAGGCATTTAAAAAATGATTAAAAGACCATTCGTAACAAAGTAATCACAACATTTGTTTTTCCCCACCTAGAGATAATAAAACTCACTGCAAAAAGATTAAACTTGTTTATTAACAAACAAAAGGAGAGGATGAAATGATTTAAAGATTATAATATCCTTTTCATTGGGCTTTTTAAATGTTTGAGAAAGACAGTCAGAGGAAATACAGATGGAAAGATGGACGCAAGCGTACCAGGTGGGGGGCTGAGATTCATCTGTTTCTCCACCTCGTTCTGGAGCTCCTTCAGCTTCTCTGCCTCTTCCTCCATCTCTCTCACCCGGGCTTTGATTGCCTCCAGCTCCTGTAACGCAGACACAATTTCCATTAGAGCTGTCAGTCCATCACCAGCACAATGCAACTCACTGAAACATTAATCACAATGTCATAATCACACAATGCAGATCAGTTATTCTAAGCCAACAAGTGCAGCCCAACTACCAAATCTAGCCATGAAAATGTCATCTTTAGCAGATGTGGCCATGGTACTCCTTTGACAACAACTCAAGAAGACGGCAGAGTAACAAGGAGATGCTGAAGATGGTGCTGCTATAATATGACCTTAATCTAAAAAAAGAAGTGTTTAAAGTTGTTTCTGTCCAAAAAAACCCACACATGGGGACTACTTCCATCTAAAAATGTACTGTCTGACTGGTCCTGAACCTTTACTGTAGTTGCAATGCCTCTCGTCCCCCACATTTTTACTCAGTGTTTTCCACCATACAGCCTAAATTTGGCAGCGGCTGCCTCCTACAACTTGAAAGTTAACCTTAAAAGCCATTTGAAAAAGGTGCCTCATCGGGCCATGATATGCTTGACTAGCCTTCAAAATATAATGGACGATAACCAAAATGAAGTATTAGTATAGCATACTCAGTTTTTATGGTCGATGTCACTTCTCAAGCAATAAGAAGCCATAATCAGAGATGGCATTAAACATTGTAACAAAATTAACAAACACAAGCAATCCAAATGACCAGCAAACAATTGTAAAAACAAGTAATCATTACATTATTAATATTTTTCTACTCTGTACATAAACGCATAGGACATAAGTTATATGGCCATATTCTTCTATCCAGATATAGGCCGTATTATAACATGATAACGACATATCATGATTTAGCACTGTTGATACTTTCATAAATTAATAGACTCTATGAAATAACCACATGGTAAAGCCTATTTTTGTATACTCCTTGTTTAAATGCTTGAAAAATGAAACATATGGCATATTTTCTCTTTTAATTGGGAACTGATTATACAGTCTTGGATTCAGATTAAGACAGTAGTTTCATTTAAGTAGACGGCATATTTCCATAAGCAGAATTCTTGGGTGTGTGTAACTGCTGCTGAAAATTACTATACAGTTTTTTCTAACCAATATTTGGATTCGTAATGGACCTTTACACAAGATCTTTCATTTATTATTTGAGCTGGTATGTACTTGTTATTATCAATCTAGATAACACAACTGTGTATCATGATATTTTGATATAGGATTTTATCATGATACAATTTCACTGACAGACAATGAGGTATTATATTGGATCACTATGGGCTAATGTAACTGATTAGCCAGGTCACAATAACCACATAAACAGCAGGGTTTTCCTGACTATTATAGGA
This sequence comes from Serranus cabrilla, assembly GCA_903364295.1. Lineage (NCBI taxonomy): Eukaryota > Metazoa > Chordata > Actinopteri > Perciformes > Serranidae > Serranus > Serranus cabrilla. Next base: position 245,596 of record CAFUXE010000880.1, on the reverse strand, counting down.
TTTGGGCGCATTGCCATTTTTTAACAGGGCTTTCGCCAAACAAACCAAACAAATATGCAGGAACAGGTTTTGTTGCCATTTCTGGTAATACTGCTTCCTGTTTCTTTCTGGTCTGCTGTAAGTTTGACACAATAAAAAATCCAATGCTCTTTAAAATGGGTGTACTTATATATTTATTCTATTACATTATCATTATATCAGTGGTGTAAAATTGTCTTAAAATAACAAAAATGTTGTTAGACGCAACAATATTGTCCACCAAAATTCGGTTGTCATGACCTAAACAAAATAAGCATGTGCTCTTCATTTCTTTGACACTAAACATGTAAATAAATTATTTGTATATGACTCAATACGGAAATTGATTTTCTGCAACTCTACTACAACTGACACTCAATTAAGATCCTTTTTGGAAACACAACTGGAAATGTATTTGGGGCAGTGATGATCATCTCTGGAGGCCAAATACACAGTGAAACCCACAAATCAATCAGTGCCAAAATAATTAAGTATTCCTATAGTGAACAGAGAGACGGCTATGTCCTCACGTGGGAGCGGACCCTCCTGTCTGACAATGGTGCACTGCAGCACAGTGGGAGTCATTCCAGCTCCATCCAGGGCTGTAGCCTGTGCTGACAGGATTTGTAATGTAAAGGCTCTTTGTACAGCTGGTCGCAGTGTCACAGACAGACCATATTAAATTCAGGTTCTCTCACCAGAGGGAGGTGGGGACTGATTATAATGGCACCATCATTTCTCAGTCCTCCAACCTTTGGCTACACGCATCGTAGTGCATGTCGAGATCAAGTATAGTATCAAAGAGGAGCAAGTAATCCACGTTCACAGGAAGATTGTTAACAATAAACCATCCGCCACTGACATGTTTTAGCTCCTATATTTTGTCGCATATTCAGTGCATGCTCTTTCACTCCCCTCCCTTCTCTCATTCTCCTTGCTCTGGCAAAACATTGAAGGATGCAAACCCAGCCCCTCAAATACCGCAACCCCCTCCTTCTGCGTTACATGCCGCGCTCTCACTGCCCGACTGACAGTACTACAACCTCAAAACCCACCTGGGCATACTGCATAGACATTATCGGGGATATACACGTGTGCAGGTGTTGGAAGATCTAAATTAGGCCAAGCAACGCTGATTGTGCAGCTTGAACCACCACACAGCAAAAGCATATGTCCCACTGATGCACGATACCAACAGTGGTCCAAAATAAGACAAAGATGATCAGGTGCATGTCTGCCATCTCCACCCCAGCTTTGTTAAAAATGTGCTAGCTTGATGGCATGTCAGGGTACTGTTGTAGCAAGGCATTAATCTAGCTAGCAGGCTAATCGCAGCTTGAGGTGCAAATTCCACATTTTATTTCTTGACAAATGATTACGGTTGACATGACTGGTCCTTTTAGCTGCAGCACTGGATGCTGGTGCCTGCGATAAGCTAATGTTAGCATGCTGACGCTCGGTCATTTTTTAGACTCATGCCGGTGCTTGAAATGCGGCAGCAGACAGCTTAATGGTGAAGGTAAATAGCATAAAATATCTCATTACCGTAAGCAGGTCGCCTTCTCAAGCAGGTAGACTCGCACAGCGGCGGCTAATGGCGGCGGCCTGTCCTACCCTCGCCCCTGACTGTCTCCTGCATCTCCGTCTCGCATTTTTTGAGACGAGGATTTTCCCCCCCAACGGCTCGAGCTGCTCCCTGGCGCAGAGAAACTGGCGCCGCTGTTGCGCCAAGATGGCTGCCGACACCACGCATGTCACCACCCATTTCTACTGCACTGCGTGAACCACAATGGCGGTTAATATCGACCTGGTGATAGCAGTAACGCACACGGCATGTGACCAAATATTTGTGGAAAATATATCAACAAATGTCTTGCTTGCTTTCACCAACTACTCCGATGTGACCATAACGTGTCCTGGTGTCCATGTGGGCTCTAACAGCTGAAACAATGTCCTTCACTTACCGGGTCTTCAATTGCGGCCTCTCCCTCTTCTAACCCCGGTTCCTCGTCACCGACACCCGGGTCTTCCAGCTCGGGATGTCCGGGGTCTGAATCTAGTAGGGATTCCTCCGCCAGTCCGTTACCGAACTCCGCCATCGCCCTGATCCAACTGTACCGACGCGCCTCGTGGCCAAACCAACGTTGCAGGCCCCTACTCACGCACAAGGGGGTAGAGTGAGCGGGGCGGCGAAAAGAAAAAAACGGCGGAAAACGCCGCTTAGTAAAGTTAAAATGGGGAATAAAATGCTAGCTACAGTCCCAGCCACTACTCAAACAGCATACCACGATGGACAGAACTGCTGTTTCACTCGCTGCCTTTAAGCAATGGTCCTGATTTACGGCAGAGAGCCTGGTTTATTTACTTAAATGAGTATATAAAAAAGGCGAGGACTCTACGCGAGAGCGGCGGCGTCCCTTCAGTTCAGAAATGGAAGCTGGGGGCGGAGTCATGTATCACTGCGGGCGTAAAACTCTCAATCCTATTCGTCTGCGGATGATTATAGACAAACCTCTTTGATGTCTGCTGCGTTCCTATTGGATAAACGCGGAGTACTTTCCGGTTCCCAAATCGCATGTGGGCTTTTAATTGGATTACGTTTCTGTCAATCATATCCTTGTAAGTGGTAAGTAAACTGGCAAAGTCAATTGTTCAGCAAATTAATTCCAGGCACATTTGAGTGTGTCATATAAATTGTCTCCTCCAGTGTGACCTTTATTTATAATATGCTACTCAGGTAAAACATGTGATTTATGTAATGTTTATAACATGAATTTAAACCCCTGTCACACACAAGAAATGCCTAAATGGCAGCGCAGTCAGGCAGAAATGCTTTGTTGTTCAACTGATTTTATTTCTTTTTCTGTATATCAAAGAAAGCATAATGGAGACCAAAAACACAAAAAGGCAGGTACAAGTGAGGAGGAAAAAATAAGCTTAATCAAAAATCTAACAATTCATAACAACACTGCCACTATTATTGTTCAATATTCATAGGAATACCATACTGTGTTTGAGCAGAGAGGTGGCATTAAAAACCATTATGGATCAATAATAATCAAAAACAGTGATGGGTAGTAATGATAAATCGTATAAGTAGTAGTACAGTTATAACAATAGTGATAATCAAAGTGACAATGAAACATAAGAGAATTAAAAGCAGAGATCTCCATAAAAACCTATCTAGTTTGGACAGTGCAACACCGTGTCTGTGTGTGTGCGTTGTGTGTAATCCCCGTCTCGAAGTTAAAGCACTCCAGTCCTTACTTTACACACAAGATACAGTTTCCAACAGGAGTACAAATTATTACTCATGAAAGGACATTGTTACCCTCCTTGTTTCAAAAACCACACCAAGTGACTCGTAAGGTCGTGTTAATGGCTGTGTTCATTTGAAATGTCTGTAGCTTGTGCAAAAATTGTGGACTAGTGCAAGTGTCAAGCCGTGGGATGTCCTTTACAGTTTGCATTTACGAACACCTCTCCTGCTCTCTGTCGACCTCAAGATTGCTTTTTGGTTTTTGAATGACAGAAAGCAAAGGGAGGATTACTTTGGAATATCAGTTATTTTTAATATATTTCTTTACAAAAGTTCATGTTTTAGTTTTGCATTTTGTTAAAACTATCAATAGTAACATTAATATACAACTTAAATTGAAGGAAAACATCTTTAGTATGTTATGTGTCCTTCAACACAGCACCATCTTATTAGCTCTCAGTCAACACATTTAATGTTTCCTAATTTGCTTTCAAGATTTGAGTATCCATTAGTCCCTTAAAGGATACTATTAATACCCAACTTTCTCCCTTGTCATGGTTTCCAGGTATCAGATCTCATTTCACAGCAAGTACATTACCAGAATTAGTAACTCTGTATTAAAACTGAACAAAATGAGGGGAAAAGTATGGGAACAGCCCATTTCAAGCCCTGTTATCTTAATATTTCTAGAGGCTTGGCTTTTGACCTAAATAAAAATCTGTTTCACCAGTTTTTAATTGCTTGTATTGGCATTTGTATAAATATTGAAGTAAATAAAATTAGTTCTTAACTTTCCTGTCTTATGCACAGCATTCATGGCAAAGGAAACCGTAAATCGACTAAATCAGGCTGACCCCCCCATGCCAGGTGAGGAGGAAATCAATTCACCAACATTATGAGGATCACCTGGGCTTGAATTCATATACCTGGTGGTGTTTCTTCTTAAGGCTGTCATATTACTAACACACCTACAGTAGGTGAAAGCATTTATTTACCCCAGCAGGTTTGAAGAGCTGTATTTCAAAATGTGATATACACCATTTGAAAGAATGTGAAATCCACAGGATCAACGAAATTTGTTGTAAAAACAAGATAGTCAGTAATTATGTAATTAAAGTCCTTGGCCAAGAGAATGCTTACAACTTTACAGGCAGGATTTGCTATGGTATAGGTACAGAATAGGACACTCAGATGTTTTACCCCAAATATGTATATAAAAACATTTTGGAACAGAGCTCTTATAAATTTACATACCCAGGTCTGCTTCTTGCACAATATGCTCACACATAAAGCATGTTTCGTTATACTAGCAAAAATCAATTTATTTCATGTGATTTATATTAAGGCATCCAACATGCATTAATGTATCTTTCCATAAAAAGACACTTGCATTAGAATGCTTAAAAACATTTCAAACTATGTAAAATGTGTCAAAGTGCCATATGCCAAGATTCGACTTTCCTCGGACCTCTTTTTGCCCTGTCTATTTGGATTGTCATGAAAACTATGAACATGTAAATGGGGACAATTCAACAGCCCTATTCCCTCTAAAGTACCTCTTTTTTAATCCCAAATGAGTGGACACAACACTCTTCAGATCACACTCCTGTAGCAAATAAAAAAAGGTGACAGTCAACATCAGTTCTTCCTCTCCCAATGGTTCAGTCCAGTCATATTATATCCAAGCAATCTTTGCCCTAAGAGTGAAAGTAGGCATGAGAAAAACAATTCCACAGGAGAAAACTGGGAGTTATTTATGCAATATTTCATGTTATTATCCCAAAAAGTTTCCACCAAATGGCCACTTCCAAAGAGGAAACACTTTTGCATCAGTCTTCAGGTTAGCACAGTTCAAGCATGGCAAGTTGAGTGCCTTTACAAATTATAGGAAGGTCATTGAAGTAAGGTAATATATAACCACAGGCGTAGGACCAAAAATGTTTGGATAAAGTGTGTGAGGATTGAGGGAGACTTGAGATGTGTTCATCATGTATCAGACAGCAACGGAGTAAGTGTGAAGCAGCATGGAAATAGTCTGCTGTTGGTTTGGATTCCAGGTGAACGCTATAGATTAACGGATTTCAAGTTAGTGAAGGTTGAGCGAGGGATAGCGGGTGCAGGGGGAGCCAACTTCAAAAACTAAAGAATATTAGCTTTTGAGGATTAGTGCTCAAATTTGTTTATTAAAATCTGAGGAGCCCAAATGGGTCCAAGAATAGTCAGTGTGCAGACCAATCCTGATCTGAGTTTTTAAGTGTTGCTGGTGGCCGTTGGTGGAGGCAACTCGATAACCGTCTCCCCTCCGGAACTGGTTACCAGAGTGGAGTGAGGGACCTGTGAGCCCGGCACAACGCTGCCAGGTCCACTGTTACCGGTTCCGTTCTTGTTGACGAGTGTCGTCGGCTGGCCGAAGTTAGTGGTTCTCAGGGTTGCCAGGTGACGTGGGGAGAAGACATGAGCCCTCGCTGCAGCCCGGGATTCAAAGGAGACGTTGCAGGCGTCACATCGGCCCGTCAGGGTCTCCTTTGGCGCTGGCTGGCTGGCCACTGGGGATGCTGGAGGTTCGGTGATGGTCAGCTGAACAGGTTTGGGTAGGATGGGACGATTGGCTTTGAGAGCGTTGTACTGCAGGTAGCTTCCTGAGCTCATGTCCACCTTTCCACCTGACAGAGGAGACTGGGAATGAAAAGATGGGGTGGATAGACAGGACCGGGAAGAGAAGTTTAATGTCATATTATTTAAAGTTGTAATCATGTTACAGGTTTGACTGAACCATCGGACTAATATTTCACATACGTGCATAACTTGTATGTAGCAGTTCTGGTAACTGTAGTTAAAAATCTATTTCCCAATATTAATGTTTTTCTGATACTGTGTTCCACTACTATGCAGAAAAGAAACTCTTCAAGTGTACAGAACAACAAACAAACAGAACAATTTGCCTCAAACCATTAATTTAACTTAATTACATTTTGTAAACACTCAGTGCACAACAATTTAATTCCACTGAAAATGAATAAGCAATATTAACAAAGGCTGGGCAACATGGTCAAAATCTATCCGGATATGGGTCAATTCATATCTTGATAACGTTAACATACTATAGCATGTTTTCTGGTAATTCAATGAATAGCGTATATGAAATATTCACATGGTTAAGCATTTGTTTGTAAAGTCCATACTCCATGTTAGCAAAACAGCGTCTCAGCACCGCACCAGCTTTGATCCGATGTGCAAAGATCAGAATGTAAAGTGTCCAAATAATGTAAATATTGCCGTAACTAAGTTAACTTTTTTTTTTTATATATTGCAATAGAAACCATATGAAAAAAAATATAGAATGGGCATGCTTTCGTCGTTTAAACATATACATTGTCATATTGTCCAGCCCTTAGATTAAATTACTGCCCAGCTCTAGAATAAAAAGTGCAAAGCAACAATCTGATGTCAACAAAAAAAACATTTCCTCTTCTTGGTGACACACCTTAATGTGACTAATCAGTTTTTCTTAATGTATGAACATTAATGGGATACATTTTGATTTTCATTCTGCAGAGTAACTTTATTTGCCAACTTACCATTTTCTCTTGCTGCAGCCTCCAGCGCTTCTCCTTGGCTCTGGTGTTTTGGAACCAGATCTGCACCACCTTAAGTGGCAGGTTGAGCTCGGTGCCAATTGCCTCACACTCCATAGCATTAGGATGGGCGCACGTCTCGTAACAGGACTGCAGAATGGAAAGTTGTAGGCAAGACAAGTGTGTGCGTGGCCTGCGGCTGGATGAGTGTGGCAGAAAGCTGCTTTCCGTTGGGCTCGATTTAGGTACGACCGGGGTGGAGGGGCTGGCCACTTTGGCAGAACTGGGGGTATTGGGGCTAACTGGTGCGATGCTGGGGGTGGGAGGAGGTGGGATGGTGCGAGGCGACGTGTGTGTTGGAAGAGCCAGTTGTTCTCTTGATAGAGTGTTGATCTTAATGGGGACTTTGGGGGTCCAGTAGTTAAGCCCATTCTGTTTTTGTGGCACCACTGTCGTGGTAGGAGGCCTGTTGTTGATGGGAGTTGAGGGCAGCTTGGGCACCATGCGGTTAGTGGTCCCTGGTCCAGGACCCATCTCATTTTCATTGTCTCTCTCCTCGTCTGTCTTTTCTTCCTCACTCTCCTCTTCTAGCTTACGTTTCTGGGCTGGTCGCGGGGCGATGGGGATTAGATCCTTGGGTGGTGCTAAAAGGACAGGGGTGCTGATTTTGGGTGCAACTTTGACCATCGTGATGTTGCTGGTGGTTTCAAGCTTGGTCTTTGGCACTGCAGAAGCACTGCTGCTCACAGGAGAGACTGTTGTAGAGGAAACAACCTCCTTGGGCTTGATAGGAACTGGGGCTATTTTTTTCACCATGATAGGTTTGCCCAACTCCTTTACAGGCTCTCTTTCTGTCTTAATAAGGGTGCGCACAATTGGTGTAGTTGTGATGCACCCAGTATTATTTGGAGCAGGCTTGTTTGAGAAAATGGGTTTGGAAAGAGGCCATGTAAATTTGATGAGAGGTTTGCCAACCGCTGCCAGGGTCCCATCACTGATGAATCGGACCTCACCCTTTCGTTCCCTCGCCCTCATGTTCTGGAACCAAATCTGAACAACCTTCTTTGGAAGGTGGACCCATTCTGAAATCTGTTCAAACTCATGTTTCCCAGGATTTGGGTCTTTGAAATAGCAGCCATACAAAATGTCAAGTTGTTCAGCTTGAATGATGGTCCTTGAACGTCTCATATCCCGGTACCTTTTTCCTTTGGGCTTTCTCTGCTGCTGCTCCTGCTCCCTCTCCTTTTCCTTCTCTCTCTCCTTTTCTCGCTCCCTTTCCAACAATGTGGCATTCATTTTCTCTGCTGCCCTCATGTAAATACTAGACTTTGTCATGTTGTGGCAGTTCACCAGACTCATACTGCTGTTGGAAGAGGTCATGGAAGTAACGGGTTCTGGCTTCACCTGGACGACTACGAGACCTTTGGATGTGGGCCTCAAGCCAAGCCCATCCAGCAACTGTCCCTTCTGTGCTGCAATTTTATCAGCCAGAGATGAGGAAGAAGCAGATTTTGAGTTGTTTTTCCCCATGCTGAGATCCAGAGCGGACTCACAGTCACCACCATTGGACAGGTAGTGGGAAGTTTGGCTGTGTGAGGAGAGAGACTGCGAGAGAAGAGAGCCCGAGAAGCGTGTGATAGTTGGAGGGTTAGGAAAGATGGGTATTTTGCTCCCATCAACCACTGAAGGATTAAGAGAGAGGATGTAGGGGCTGAGGAACTGAGTGGAAAAAGGCGCAAGTGACAGGGGGAGTGAGTGGAGAGCACTGGTTGGAATCTCAGCGTGGGACTGTGAGCTTGGGGGATCCCCTTGGGCCTCCAACTCGAGATCCACATCTGGGTCCTGTCTCTCCTTCTTCACCTCCACCTCATCACGCTCAAACTCCCCCTTTCTTTTTTTCCTCTTGGCCCTCTGACCACCTCCCCCCTCCTCATCTTCGTATTCATCCTCTGCATCAGATAGAAACACAGTTGTGGAGCGCAAGACCTTTCCTCCAACTGACCCCTTGTCCCCATGGATCTCCCACTGTGCTTCATCTTTAGCAGGGCTCTCAGGACCCTCTCTCAAAGAGCCGTTCTGACTCTCCTCATCAGACACAATGACAGAGGTGTAAACCTCATTTTCTGAGTCAGAAGTGAGACAGGAATCTCCCTGACCCTCCCTTCCCATATCTCTCTTTCTGCGTTTCCCTCTTGTACTAGACAAATCTATTGCCTGACTACCCGACGCGGCATCATCATCCTCGCCTTCTGCTATAACCAGTGAGCTTTCCTCGTCATCATAGTCATTGTCAGAACTTTGGCCGTGCCTTGTAAATCCCGCCAAGCGTTGCAGGTGTTCTAACTCTGTGGCCCTGTGCCTCTGTTTGGCATGACGGGCTTGGCTCAACCACCTGCGTACCTCTTCCTCTGAAAGCCCCACCTCTCTGCCCAGCGCCTCGCAGTCCTCGTGGGGAGGACTCGCAGCATCAGCCTCACTTCGTGACTCAAAGAACGCCCAGAGAACCTCCGACTGGAACTCCGACAGCACTGGAAGGTCTGGATAAATGGATCCCATTGCAGTGCAGTGGGGTCGAGTTTGGTTGTTAATTAAGGCATTAGTACTCGGGCTGGATTTTGGGGTGCCAACAGAGCCACAAGGGCTAGCTCCCGACTGTGATTTTTGAGGAGTAGAATCAGGGCTAAGTGTAAGGTTTAAATTTAAAGGACTGAGGCTTGAGTTGCTGCGCACAGATGCAGAAGGCGAGAGATTCTTATTGCGGAGGCTCTTCTCTGTGCCCGCTGGGGAGAGATTGAGGCTAGCTGCTTTATCACCTTCCAGGTCCAACTGATTAGGCGAGCTGTCTCCATCTGTTGTGCTATCTCTATGCGCCTTCCCATTGTCTTCATTATTCTCAACCTTCACTTTGCCTTCTATATTAGGACACTGTGCAGATTCTTTACTGTCCTCCTCCTTAACTTTCTCTGTTTTAATGTTCTCTGTAGTCTGATTTGAGACCTTCTCTTCAACCGTTTCATTGCTTTCCTGCCTTTCTTGTTCTCTCTCACACTTTAAAGTCTGTTTTTGCTCTTCCAGGCAGGGCTGTATGTTTGTTGGAACTCCTGCAGAGGGCCACTGGTTCTGTAAGCTGTTAAGTCTTTGGGTTAGAAGGGCTTGCTGGGCTGTGCTGAGACCTACGAATGGCACACACTGGGTTAGGAGCTGGCCTTGCTGGTTCTCTTGGTGCTGCTGGGTTTGGGCTTGGAGCCCGTTCAAGATCAAGGGCATGACCATTTGAGGCTGAGGCACGAGCTGAGGCACGGCGGCACCAGGAGCAGCACCGGCCGCAAACAAGGAGGGGAGGAGGGAGTGTGAGAGGGTGTTGGGACTGGATGTGAGGAGGGTGAGAAAGGCTGAGACTGCCTGAGCTGAGGCTACAGGGGAGGTGAGAAGGGAGGGAGCCACTTGTGAAGTTTGAACCTGCTCTCCGTCTTTTGTAGTTGTCACCATCAAGGTCCCGGGAGCAGCACAGTTAGTTGTGGTAACTAACTGACTGGTTCCACTCCCAGATGTGGTCACTACAGTGTTTAGAGCACTGGTGGTGGTACCTCCCAAACTAGCAGTGGCAACTGCACTGTTTGCAGCATGTGCGGCAATTCCAGCATTTCTGCTGCGAGTCTGGTGCAAGACGGATTTCATATGGCTCTCAAGGGTGATGGCATGGTTGTAGGAGACTCGACATATAGCACACTGGTAGGGTTTGTTTGATATATATGGCCGAGACAGGACAGGAACTGAGGGAGCTGGGGGATCAACGTCCCCACCTTGTTTTACAGAGCCTGTTGTCATCCTCTGAATGTGGGACGCAGAGTTGTAATGAACTTTCAAGGCAGTTCTGCCGGGAAAAGTTTCTAGGCAGGCATTGCATTTGAATGACTGGGTGTTATTTTCAGCTGGCACACCATTTTTACCAACTGACTTTTCACTCTCGTCTGGGATTTCTGTGTTTTCAGTTGCATTTTGCTGTTTGGCTCCTGTAAGCTGATTTCCCTCCTCTTCTGGCTCTGGCTCGGCTTCACCTCCCTCCTGTTCTATTATTCTCTCTTCCTCCATCTCTTTGTCTCCAAGCGTCTGGGTAGCGTCTGAACTCTCGCTAGATTGGCAGGGATCTGAACTGATGTCTTCAGGGTGCTGCAGTTGTGAGGATTCGGCACCTGATAAGATGAACACAGGTATAACTTTAATGACCTAGTAAATAGAGGTCCAACTGATAACAGAATTGCACATTTGCATACTGATTGTAACAGTTTATTGGCACATGTCAACCTTTTCACTCACCTGTACCAACCCAACCAACAACAGGGTTTAAATGCGTTTAGCTGTTTTTCCTCAGAATTTCATGCATGTATACTATTAGTGTGCCTAATTTTTACACATTTCTTAAGTTAATTGAGCATTTTCTCACACTCACCTGAAGACTTTAGAGCACTTTTGTCCTCTTCTCCCCCACTGGCCCCCTGTTTTAGAACAGCCTGTTAAAAGAAAATGAAAGCAGAGTGTTGGCAAAGTTCCCACAGCAAACTAACTTAACTCTGCAACAGCCTTTCAGATGAGCTTTTGAGCAGCACAACATTTGGGCGTGACTCACTTATGTGTGGTTATATTACACATAGCAGACTTGACTAGCCTTTAATTTAAAAGTTAGCCTAAAGGCATAAATTAAGCAGTCTTTGATCAATTCATCCACCAATAAAATTCATTCTATTTCTTAACACGTAACATAATAAATTGTCATGGGCCTATTACAAATAGCATGCTCACTGAGGTGCTCATTTATTTTGCAATTTGATCTCTACTCGGCAAATACTTTCACAACGACATATTTTGTAGCTGGTTAATCCACACAATTAAATATTAAAAATCTAAATAATGAACACAAACACAAAGTGCTGACTGCCAAAAGTCAATCTGCATAAACAAGTCATCAAATAAAAGAAAAAAGCAACAATTATGTATTTTCCATGATTGTGTGTGAACCAATCTTTTCCAATTAACATTACTTTGTTGACCCTATGATACCCACAGGACCACCAGCAATCACTGCCAACATTACTATCTTGGAACGGCTGTGGCAGGCTACGCTTTAAAGCTAAAGTGAAGATACTGTTATCATATGAAACTAACTGAGTCCATTGGTAACAACATTGTCATGTCAGCATGTTCGAATCCAAATGTAGGCATTGGGAATAACTGACAGCCATTTTTAAAGGGGTCCGTTGACCTTTGACCTCAAGATATCTGAATGAATGGATCCTATGGCTATTCACGAGGCAAACAAACATGCTCACTTTATGATAATTCTGTGCAGTTTGCAGCAAAACCACGTTGTTCACTTGCATGCAGTATACATCTCTGTAGTATTTTCACCGATTCTAAAAATGTCGTACTTGAGACTCTTGTGGATTAAATGAGCCCAATTTTATTCAAGTATGATGATTTTAATCCCTATATTAGCCAATTCATTGTAGTGAGACTATTATTTTTAAACTTCTCCTCACTGTATAAAATGACATATCGTGACCTCTAGGTTAATCACAGCCTCATGAAATGTTGTTACCGTAAACTAGAGACATGGGGCCTTATGTCTTTTCCAGGTACAATGACAATGGGTTTGTAAGCAGAGGTGCTCACCAGCCATTTGCCAAAAAGAATCTGTTTTTAGAGAAATCTCCAAATGTGCTAAGCTTTCAGAGGATACACGCTACTTTTTCATGACATCTACTACTGACCTGCTATCTCACCTTAAATACCCCCTGTCCCCCACTATCACAAAGCACTGTGGTGGGTCTCTAATGGTTATGCAGAGGACAATAGCATTAAAAGTATTAGACCATTTCTGACATAGAAATCTGTGAATTTTACTGAAATTACAGCTTAATAAAAAAACATAAGATGATTTCAGATGAGCACTGTTAGCGTGTTTCTTTACTGCAGAGCTACATATCAGCCAGGTGCAAGTGGGCTCATTAAACATTATAAATAAAAATTGATGTAACATTAATAGCAATGAAGTGTTAAACTTCAGGGAGTATAGCATGATCATATTGCCTAACTGTACTTACAATGTCCAGCAGTTTGTCGACACAAGATGGAAGTACGCTGTGTTGCTCAGTGAGATGTAGAGACAGGGAGGGTCGATCTGTTTGCCCTTTTTGGCACAGGGGGCACAGCCACTCTGCCACTCCATTGCTTTCACTAGTCACAGTCTCTCCAGACTCCTCCTTCAAAAAAAACGACAAAAAAAAACACATTAAAGAAACCCTCTCTTTCTGGAGCTATTATTGTTGATCACAAATGCAGTATAAAAAGACATGAAATAATGATGCAAGGATGTACTTTCTGTCTATAGCTGCACACACCAATAAGTATAAGTATACTGGTACTTGTTGGTTACACACCTCAGCTAGGTGACCAGCACTTATTATTCATTGCCATGTTAAACTATTTGTACCCACAATCAGAAGCCAGTTACCATTCCCTTCAATAGGAAAAACATTAACCATGTATTGTCTGCATCGACCGTATCAAATTCCACAATAATGCAACTGTTTAAATTGCCTTTGTAATGTAAAGCAGTGTCCATCTGTTACACTCAGTGCATCCCGCTGTTGTTAATCTAGATGAGAGACACATTCTTTAACATCCCTCTTTGCAATCAGTCCAACTTTAAGAAAATTGATCTGACACAACATGTGCACATGGTAAGCATTAAATGCAGAATATATTGGAGTAACACTCAATCCAAAAAACGTGCACTTCTTGAGAATATACAATGAGTACAGAGTCTCTCAAACCCACGTATTCCCCCCCAGTTTCGGCCAATACAAGAAACAAGGCCACTATATTAAATATGATCTGAAATCATACTGCATAAGCTCGATGTGCATGATCAAATAACTGTAACTCCCACGCAGTTTTTAAGGAAGTCAAAATAGACCACTAGTCTGGATTTTACCACACAGCTTTGATGTATTTTTCTGCAAGCATTCGTGATCCAAAAGAGCAACCAAAGACAAACAGCAATCCATGCCCATGAGGAGAAATACCAACACAGCTACAATCCCCACTTCCTCGTCATGCCAATTAGCAAGCTAGCAGGGTTATATGCCCAGATAATATTACAAGTCCATATCTGCAGAGTATATCATGTGTAAAAGCTCCTCATCTCGAGTTTCATAATTAAAAGCCAAGATATAGCCCGATTGGCGTCTCTCTGCTCATAGTTGGCTAATTAATGAGCAGTCTAATTAGCTATGCCGACCAGAGACGAATCAATTAGCTAGCAAGCTAGGTTGAGAAGCCCCCCTGTAACGTCGCATTACAGTCGTGTTTCTGGAAATGCTGGTTAGCTGTTAGTTTACTGAAAAATAACCCCGCAGTGAGAGCCAGACACTTCTCCGAAACTGCAAAAGACAGTACAGGCGTGTGCATAATCTCGTCGTTGGCTCTCGGCTAAGCCTGGACGGTCATTAAATTAATAAACAAAAAGGGGTTGAGCTAATAACAGTCGTGTCACTTTGCTAGCTAGCCTGTTAGCAGGCAGAGATAATTAACCGCTCCTCAAACTGTCTCCAACTGGCTAGTCTCCACTCCCTACAAACTCTGCCTGGTCCAGGTGGGAACTGCAGCTTCAATACACCGACCGAGTTCACCCAGGATAGAAAATACTCTCACCAAGCTCCAGATAAAAAACCTCGGCCTCGAGTTATTTCCTTACCCCTATGATTGTGGGCTGCCAATCGGGCATCTAGTGTTGCACCGCCCGCCGCCTGCTGCTCAACAGCGCAAATTGAGGCCTAGCCGGACTAAAGCCATTTAATTAATGAACGTGGGCTCCGTTTACAGATGTGTTAGAAAACACTCGCACCCCCTCCTCCCTCGCCGCCCAGCATACCCCCTTTTGACGCGTCCTAGCGTCCAAATCCATACCTTAAATACTTACGGTGCAACACATGGCCATTTAAACTACCATTTTAACAGCTTCAAGCCGTAATTGGCGAAAGAATTAAACGCTAAAAAGCTACTTGAAGCGGAGTACGTGCGCCGCGGTCGCCTCGACGATGGGGGTGGTGTAGGGAGAGCAGGCGAAAGAGAGACGAGAGGCAGAAAAAGTTTGGGATTTAATGTTGGATTTCTATAAGGGATCGGATTAGTATGGGGCACAATCCGTCGTTTGCTCGATCCTCTATCAGTCGCAGGCCACTCTCCCCGCTCAAATCAGCACAATTAACCGATCGCGAATGACGTTTAATTAAGTTCGGAGCAATTAGCTAATGCGTTTTTACCTGCATGGTCGCCGCTCCAGCACGCACACACACACACGCTTCCTCTGTGGCTCCTCAGAAGTGAAAAGTTTTCTTGCCTGCCCTCCCTCTCTCTCTCTCTCTCTCTCTCTCTCTCTCTCTCTCTCTCTCTCCTCTCCTGTTCTCCCCCTCCCTTCATTCGCCCTATCCCTCTCTCCTTCCCCTCTTCCCTCTAGTAAACAGACCACAGCTCCCCCCAAGGCTGATTGCTGACATTCAGAAGGGACAGACACGGCTATCAAATCCCTTATGTAACCCCGCAGATATTAGAGATTATTAATGTATGTAGAAACGCCCATTACATTGAGCAATAATGATAAATCAAGAAAAATGCACGACAGATAATTCCCCAAAAAAGTATGTAGACGCCTAGATTACACGGAATTCCCCTTAATGTAAAACCCTTCCTCGTTTTTACATTAAAGGTGAATAAAAAATGAGGCCCCATTCTGCCAACTTGGATTGCCACAAAGAGTGTGACGAGTTAATTAAGGCTGAATAATAAAGATATGACCGCAGAGGCTCCACTCAGCACCACGCGCGCGAATTATGACATGTTTTCAATCAAATGATAGGTGTGGCGCACATCAACAGTCGAGTATGTGGAATAAATATTTATGAAGCAGAGGGGATTAAAACTGCACCATCTGTATGCCCCTGCGTTACTGGGACAGGAAGTGATGTTCCTGAATACTCTGGTAGGTGTCTCTAATTGCGCCTGTGCAAAATAAACTTCGCTGACGTGTAGGGGCTGATCAGATTGATTTGTCGCTCAATTTTTGATGCCGAATTATTTGGATATAAGGACCTGACGTGTGGTGGTGCGGGGGAGTACATCTCGCGACGTTAATGGTGACTTTTAAAACTCTGTGGTGCAGTTTGGTAGATTTTAACTTGTAGTTCATGCATGAGTCTGCAGCAGCAGCTTAGGCTAAAGGATCCGAGCCTATTTTCAATGAGGAGCTACTAGTGCTGCTATATTACTTTATACTACTTGACAGTAATATATTTGGTATACAATCACAGTTTAGTTTATAGTATTTATTCATGTTTAATAAAATAATGTTAAACAGGATACGTATGGCATGCACCTAACCAAGCTATCATTATAATGTTGAGAACCCCAAGTAAATAGTGGTTAAAACATAAGTAATAGAAAAATAGAAAATAAAATACATTATTGCCATTCATTCAAAATGTTGCTGCAGTAAAATAAAAGGCACAGACGGAGTTTATATTATTGTCATAGGCTGCAAATACATTAGCCTATATTCTAATCTAATCCAGACGCTCTACCATAAATTGTTATCTTTACAAAGATAATAATGGGTAGTTTTGTTCGACAGAGGTCATGCTAATTATTGAGGTTGTGCCTTGCAGGGGTTTTGAAGTGGACTTTAATGCATCGAGGTGCTTGTAATATTGTTGCTTCGCAGAATTATATATAAATGTGCCACAAACCAGTCAATTTATTATTTATTCTTTAAAAAGTACATGCTTTTCTTTGGTTTTTAGTTACTATCTATATCTATATATCACAGATACCTTTTCATTGTACTGTAGTAACTGCACAGTATTGGAGTAAATGTGCTGAGCTAGTTTCCACCATTGGT
>CAFUXE010000880.1:215391-227085 GCA_903364295.1 Serranus cabrilla | reverse complement strand
TTTTCTTCACAGGTCTGACTGGAGATCAGCGAGTTCAAGGGAAAATGAACGTTTACCTTCAAAGAAATCACCCAGAGCACTATGCAAAGCTACTGAGTGCACATGTTTTATAAGACATATTATACACGATCTGTAACACTTACAGCTAAATGATGTACATAGTCATGTCTGTAAAACTGAGGTGGTATTTATTGTTATTTTATTAGAAGTTATTTACATTTTAAAAATTGTAAAGGCTCACTGTATTCACTCACTGTTAAGACCTGAATCTCTCGTGGCATTTCCTGAATAAGAGACTTTATAAAACAGTAATGGGCCCCTGACATTTACACTTGCAGGGTGCGCTGTGGCTGCATCCTGTACACCGCATGCAACAGTTATATTTTTGTCTGGCTGTAATATGTAAAGTGTGAGAGGAAGTGTGAACACTGGAAATAAACAAGGTGGCATAGTGTGTATACACTTTTAATCATGGACAATTCTGTACTGTGTTGTATTAAAAAAGACAGATATTAGACGAATTAGACACTTTCAGATAAAGAGCTGGTGACTGCACAGTGTGGAGTTCAGGAACTACTTCTTATGATTATGACCTCAGCAGCTGGTTTTCCTTGCTTTTTATGAACAGATCATCTAGGTGTGCAAATATAGCTGCCCATGCTCTTCCTTTAACGAGCCTCCTACATGATCCAACGTTCTGCAGTTCTCACCAGTGGTAGAAATACTGCAGAACACTACAAGTTAAAGTCCTGCATTCAAAACTCACTGAAGTAAACGAACAAAAGTATCTGTATCAAAATGTACTTAAAGTTTAAAAAGTTATCATTATGCAAAATGATTGTTTTATATATTCCAAACATATTATTGGATTAAAATTATTATAATTGATGCATTTATGTAAGCAGCATTTTAATCACTTCAAATTAATCCTGTTTATTTATGTTAAATCTTGACCTGAAAAGTTACTTACGCTGGCATCTAAATGTAGTGGGGTAAAAAGGTGAAATGTTTTTCTCTAAAGTTTTGTACAGCAGAAATATAAAGTTGTATAAAATGGGAATAATAATCAAGTAAATCAAAAGTACCTCAAAATTGTACTTTAGTACAACACTGAATGTGTAGTGTATGTACATTCCACCACTGCTTCTCGGGGCTAATATGTATATATTTTTACATTCATGTTAATTTTTCAATAATTTGGAGTATTGTTAAATAGCCTACAATTCCTTTTATAAATTAGTGTTAAGCCCTGCAGCATTTACATATTTTATCTTGGCCGAAATAATTGTGTCATTGCAGCACAGTACAAAATTACTTTTGTATTGCAAGTAACATAGGTGTCACCTTATTTTGGTAACACTATAATAATTCCAAATGTCTGGCCTATCATTACCTTATACACATTTGCTCATAGATATTTATGTAGGATGTGTAATAATGAAACCATTCATTGGACTCCTACATGCATGATTGTGGAAGTGTCATGCACATTACTTTTCCTTTTGGTTTATAAAATAATGAGCTATCCTGTTATCAAGACAAATATCTGACGGGTGTTCCACCAACGCCGCTAATGAAACCGTTGCTTGAATAATAACTGAATAAGCCTGCTCAGAACTCACATCAACTTCAGCTGGGTCTAGTCAACGCTAAATCAAACCAGGCTATACAAGCCGGCATTGTG
This sequence comes from Serranus cabrilla, assembly GCA_903364295.1. NCBI lineage: Eukaryota > Metazoa > Chordata > Actinopteri > Perciformes > Serranidae > Serranus > Serranus cabrilla. Next base: position 225,401 of record CAFUXE010000880.1, on the reverse strand, counting down.
CGCGCGCACGGATAATTAAAGCAGCTCAGATCAATCGATCGTGGAACAGCGGGGAACAGATCAACCAATCAAATGTTGCAAAAAGAGGTGAAACGCTGCGATGCTTTTTCCGGCGGCCGTTGATGGAGCTTTATGAAGAATATAAAGTGACGATCACAGAAACAGTCTGTACTGCTGCCATTAACAGAGCCAGAGAGAAGGCATAGCAAAAAAAATGCAGACTGACTAAATGCTTAAGAAATGCAATCCTACTTTTGTTTTAGTTGTTAATACGTTGGCATTTAGATCACTAGATACAGTACGACTGGTTACATTATCAAAAGGCTAGATTATATCAGATGTATGTTCAGAATTATGGTGTAGGGCTATCATGGGCAAATTGACACAACAGTGAATTTACTGTTAATTGGCCTCTGACAGAGTAACCCTTGATCTATATAAATTCTTCTGTTACATCTCAACAGCAGCAATCTGAACAACCAAAAAAGGACTTGGCCGCCAGTGAAAACTTATAATGTTTTGGGTATATCTTCATTCTACAAATTGAAAAACTGCTACTTGCTGCAGGACACAGCTAGAACAACTACTGCAGCAAGGAATTAAGAACATTAGATATTAAATAATAAAAATGTGATAACATTAAGTTGGAGATAAAGAAACTAGACAAGGATGCAAGTCTACATTTTACACAGCAGAAGATCATGGTTTGGATGTATTTAATTGAGTGTGTGTGTGTGTGTGTGTGTGTGTGTGTGTGTGTTTTGCCTTTACAGCTAGAACAAAATGACTGAAAAAGTACTATTACAAATATTTTGCATGCTTTTGTTAAATTGCTTTTGTTAAATTATACTTAATACACTAAAAACTATAATTGTTTTTGTGCCTTAACTTACAGCAAACATACCACAAAGGGTGGGTCAGGTTTCTGGTTCAATCTGTTAATTTCAATGAAAAACTTTATTAATTCTCAGTCAGTTGCTGTGCATACATGTAGTGTCATATTGCAAGAACAATATCTAACCTATCATTGAAAAATCTAAACTTTAAGATCCCCGTCCCTCTACATAAAGCTCTCGGTCACATTGTGAGAAAAAAGGTCTAAACTTTTGTTTCCACACGGACATGACAAATGTGATGCGAGTGTGAAGAGTAATTTATTTTTCACTTTTGTGATTGTGTTTCTGCCCGTCGGGAATTATTTCACACAAACACCTAAAGTTAGCTTGTCAGTGAGGCTAATTTAGCAGTGTAAATTGCCATGGTTACTAAGCAGGGCATCACATAAACCACATTGATGTAAATAATCTCTCACTTAAATTAGTGAGAATTATCATTATTTTCTCATTATATGAAGATATGTTTAAAGCAGTGTTGCCACTGTCATGCTGTAGAAATAGAAGCACTGATGAAATGTTTTAATTTTTTGCTGCATGCTCTTGTTAAACACGATAGATTAAATTGTAATTAGTATGCAGACACCGCTGGGTTCAGTCTACCGCTGTGTTTTCATCTATGAAACAAGGACTCGGTCAGGTTATTCAAAACCTCACACTCATCCATTTCTGCAGCACTGTGACGACAACATGACTTGATTTCCTCCATGAGAGAGAGAGAGAGAGACGTAACAAAAGATGAGTTACCACTGCCACGTATTGATCGTCCTCTTCATCAATTTCAGGCTGTGACCAATCAGTCGGAGGTGATGGAGGAGGATTCTGAGAGCTGGGAATTAGCCATTCAACAGATTGCTCTGCTGGTCTCATCTCTGCTGTACCAACACCTGTTTCAGGCAGCTTTGTCTGACCACCTGTGATGCACACATGCACAATAATAGATTGTATACAAAAAAGAGAAATGTGATACATGGGTAAGCATTTTCACACAGAGATCAATCATCAGCCATTTAAGACACACACACCTACGCTTCTCCTGTATTTCAGTGTGCGTTCTGACAGCTGAGTCCCCACACTCCTCGTCCCGTTTGAACGGAGACTACATTGGAGGTCCACTTCATGCACGGCCACTGAGTCACACTGACAGGCCACATCTGCTCTTTTAAAACATACTGCAGCTTCCCCCTTCAGAAAAGACAAAAACAAAACAGAGTTTTAATTTGGCATGAAATGTACAGGAAACGCAAGGTATTAAGCATGGATGAACATAGCTATTAGACAAAAGTTTAAACCTTTGAGACCACCTTACATTAACCAGCCAGACCTTAAGACATTATTATTAGAAAAGACAAGACCATTTTTGTCTATTGTTTCAGGTTTCGATATGCCCTGGTTTTTGTTCTTCATTTGGAAGTGTCAACATACAGATGGAAAATAAAAAACAAGGCATACTAATTAAATAGGTACATTAAAGGAGAGAAAAATGTTTAGGAATGTTTAGTTTTCTGTATTGAACAAATTACTCATGTCAGTGCATTTTAACAATAGGAAACAAAATACATACATTCAAACAATCGAATTTACCAACGGGGCAACCACAGGTAAATAATAAATAAAAATAAACAATAAATGAACACATTAAAAGGGCCTTTGTTTTGCAATTTAGACTTGTAAATGTTTACAGAATTTAGTTAGAATAGTATAGATTTATGATATATTCATTTTCCTCAAATATAACATGTAGAAAAATTCTAAATCTTAAAGAAAGAAAAGAAAGAAAAATTAATAATACATTTGGAAACATCTTTTCATATTTTAGTAGTACCAATGCCAGAAATATGTCAAGGTTTCAGGTTGAGGTGTGCAAAAAGTACAATTTATATTTACATTATTTCTACATTAAGGAAAATGCTTTGCAGGTTACAACTTGTGCATAATTGTTTTTAAATCCTTTCTAAGACTTTCTGGCAATCTCACTCTGAAAGGGAGAGGGAATAGCTCTTTTACTATTCTTACTGGATGGCGAGTAACACATTTTTCTTCAAGCTTCATTAGTGTTGTTGTAGGAGCATGCTCATCCATACGTAACGCGTCATGGCCAACGTCTTTGCGTCAGAGTTACCAGATTTACGTCCTCCTCTCAATCAAAGCATTAGCACACACAGCCAGAGCCCCAAAACTAGATATGTTTACAGCTCAGTTAATAACTGTAACAGAAGCATTTCAACAAAAATATTTTCAATTAAGAGACTGACGTCCGGTTGCTTTATGTAGTTTAACTATGCAAACGGTAGGCTAAATAACCAGAGTAGTTAACTTCAGCAGCCAGCTAACTGTTGTTAGCTTAACACTAACTCACTCAGTTTCCTCGTGCAGTTAGTTGAACCTGCACGGAAAAATCCCTGGAAACTTTGCCGAGTAAAATACATACTTACATCCTTGAACTCTTTTGGGCTTCCAAGATAAACGGAAGGCACTGCGTCAGGTTTCAAAATCATTTTTTTTGCAAAACCCATGGACCTTTGAAAGTAATTTACGAAACAATCTTTACTAAAATGCGCTCCGCAAATACGGATTCCGACTGTATATGAAGGTCTGAGGCGTTGTATATAAATAAAGTCCATCCATATCTGCTTCAGCACAGGGTTCCTGGGCAAATAATGGAGGGAAGTCCCCGGTTTTGTTTTGCAGCCTAAAACAGCACAGGCTAACATATTTAGGCCTACAGTAATTTCCAAAAGCTCCACTCACACTGCTTTCCAAAGTATCTTTACTATGTGCTCGAAGTTTCAAATTTCCACATTAACACTTAAGTAATATGCATGTGCCGTGTTTACATATTGAAACATGATTGGCTTTACATTTTGTGATGTCATAAGTATCTGCATGTGGACATCCCAATTTATTTTGAAGGCTAAGAAACTCCTCCCATATATTGTAAGCTTATTTATTGCAATATTACGTACACTGAAGAATAGACTTTTTTACTCAGGGCAACCCTTCTATTCTAGCAAGAATGAGGTAATAATGTGGGTTGTGCCATGAGGACCTGCACATTTCAGTTGTTATTCTGTGTGCAGTGGAGCTTATTCCAAAATTTGCATTTAGTTTCTATCCTCATCACCTGTGGAACAAGCTCCCTGAATACCTGAGGTCTGCTGAAACTGTCAGCTCATTTAAAACAGGACTGAAAACATTACTGTTTGCTTCAGCTTTCTCATTTATAAAATAAATATATTTTTAAATCCTTTTAATTGCTTGTTTCAGTTGTTTTTTTTAATCATCTTCTAAATGCACTGTCTTAGTATTGTATTTGAATTCTAATTTTAATTTTAATTATATGACTCTGTAAAGCACACGTGCTATACAATATACAAGACTTGCCATACCAAGAAATGTATTGACATCTTATTATGTAACAGCTGTACATACCAGGATTTTATCAAATGTCTATTTTAATGGTATCTGTCTTGCTTATTTAACTCAGTGTCTTTGGTTTTGTATATGAATGAATAAAATAAAACAATAATCATAATAATCATAAAAAACAGTGATGCTACGAACGACCAGCTATTTTGCATTTTGACATGGTTGGGTGACAAAAGTCTCACAGAAATAAATGTAGAAATAAATAAATAAATGTTATAAAGTGAAAATAACTAAATGAGTCAATACAAATGTAGAAATGAATAGATAACTAAATTACAAAAAATTAAAAACATATAGAATTTCCATTCCATTCCATTCGCATTTGTTTATATATTTTGTAATGGATGTCTACATGTATGCATTTATGCGAAAGCAGGGCCGATCACGTGACGTCGAAAGGGTAGGGGCACGCGCAGGGTTTTTTCACACTTTTGTAAACAACATGGCGATTCACGGACTGCTAGCCGACTGATCTAACACTGTGCTGTCAAACTCCACATATCTAGCGTTATTAACGTTTCACGGCAGACCCGGCGGAAGTTACGCGTCGGGCAGATCGTTAAGTTCGCACCGAGACGACAAAGAGCTGGACCGACGAGCTGTCAAGAAGACCGTTTGACAGTCAAACGGTAACGTTAATGTAAAGTCGTTAGCATTCTTAGCTAGCTCAACAAAGTCAACCTTTGCATGTGAATCATGATAAGCAATCATACATCCCAAATATGCCGGTCGAATTGTTTGCAGAACACGTAGTTTATTAATTTGAGGAAGTAAAAACGTAATATCTTGAATAAATCACTTGATTGGTGTCAGTTTGGGTAATGTAGCCTGTGTTGTTGTGCAGCCATTTTTACCTAACTTTCCCATTTCTCCTCTGTTCATCTATCAACACACGAGGTTAAGCTGACACGATTGTTTAATTTCCAAATGATCCTGTCTCCTGCCAGGCCCTCTTCAGTCTATGGGCTCTCAGTCCAGTTCTGGGATGTCTGGTGGAAGGGGCTCTTCCAGTGGCAACCCAGCTGAGCAGTCAGAAGCAGCAGAATCTAACCAGAGCAGCAGCAGCAGCAGCAGCAGCAGCAGCCGAGGCCGCAGGACGGCTGACAGGCAGCAAGGAGACAGACAGCCAGCATCAGAGGAGGACGTTGACTTAGCTGAAGTGCTGGCTTACCTACTGAGGAGGTGACTTGCAGCTGAAAATACTGGCAGTTATATTAACACAACAGATATTTTGTTTACTCTGAACTCCTGGGCCTAAACTACTGTTTGATGGTGTATAGTTTCCATCAATAAGGAAAATGTCATAAATCCAAGTCTGAGACAGCAGTCAGTCTAAATTGAATATATAATTGAGATGTAATATTTTACATTTACATCAGAGCTGGGACATTATGCTTTTCTCCAGATACACCATCATGATATTTGGGTACATGTATGTATTGCGATTGTTTAAGTATCGCTATTCCAAATGAATTAATGTCATTTTTGTTAACTTTTTGATAGTAGACCATGACAAAAAGTTGAATCATGTTCTTTTTGAAACTGTATCGAAGGCATATTTCCAAAAACAATGCCCATCTCTTGTCAGCCAGTCTTTCTGACTGTTGATCATTAGGATCACTATTTTGGCTTTGTTTTAATTGAAACTGATATCTAAACAATAAACATACAAGAAGTAATTAAATTGTATTTATATCTATTCAGGCATTAAAATAGCTTATCTAATTTTTTTCTATCCTTCATTTTCATAGAAGAAAAGAAAGACTTGTGACATCAACACTTGCTGCTTTAAAAAGAAACTGCATCTAGTCAGTTTATTAGATATATAAAAGGCACAAAAACAAAGCTAGCTGAAGCCAAAGTAAAGCAAAAGCCTGCATTGATTTTATGACAAGGGAGCCAATAATTGAAACACTGCTTTACATTCCAGTGCTGCTAAAGCTAAGAGGTGGTTGGGAATTTCCCATCATTATTCCCATTGGATTTCAATGCTGTTGAATGGGCTGGGAACTTTTTGAAAATTCTACCTGTTAGTTTTAAGCACTTAAGTGATCCACGATAGTGGCAGGGCCTCTGGTAATCACACAGCAGAACATTTGATACTAGAAAGTACCAGGATCGGGTAGATTTGAAGTTAATAAGTAGAATTCTCACTTCATTTAGCTTGTAACTACCCTTGAGCGAGCTACTGATCCCCCATCTGTTACAGCGGAGCACTCAGTTGAGAAAAAAGGCTGGTTTCTCACCACTGGACTGCAGCTGGACTAGTTTGTTTTCTGAATGAATATTTCAACTCTTAGTAAAGGAAGATATCTGTTCTTGGCTGTAGAGGGTTACATTCATTCATTTGACCATTTGGTGTGATTTGTTGCTGAACTGATGGTGTGTTTGTGTGTGCAGGGGCCAGGTCCGACTGGTCCATGGAAGCGGAGCCACAGGGCTGCAGCTGGTCCAGTCATACTCTGACTCTGATGAGGACAGCGATGGAGCCTGGGAGGGTCGGCTAGGGGACCGCTACAATCCACCAGGTAGCTTCCTGCTGACACTGTCCAGGCATAAAGATAGAAAGATTAATATGCTTACTCTTCTTCTGAAAATACAGTTTCAGCAGCGACACACATTGGGAGTCTTTTGACGGAACATTAACTTGCTCTATTAATTAACAAACAGTGTTTTGAGACCGTGTGCTTCTGTCTGTTTGTGTTCTTTATAATTGGAATCCACCCAATTCTTGAGAAATTATGAATCAGTGCCAGTAATGTGTCCGTTTTTTTCACTAAAAGATGTAAATCATGTTTGAGTAATGCTAATGTCTTACATTCAGTAAGATCCAAAATAAATGTTATTTGTGTTAGATGGAATTAAGAAATACTATATTATGATTTTGTTCAGCTGTTATATAAGCATGTACAACAGATTAAATCATCTTTAAAGTTTTTGAAACTCAACAAGTCATAATTTGCTTAGTAAGTCTTGTGTTTCTTCAACTTTGTCAACTTCTGCTTTCCAAATCTCCTCCTAAAGTATCATCAATTTGTTTGTGTCTCTTTGGGTATAATGTCCATTGATATATTACAGAATTACATTACGTTTCAGCAGGTTGTTCACCTAAATATATAGGCGTTTTGAATCAGAATCTACCATATTTAACAAGTTCTCAAAGTTCGTATGTCTGATAGTTACTTATACCAGGGTTTGTTTTTCTTTTGGTGTTTTCTTCCTAGTGGACACCCAACCTGACACACATGAAGTCGACCAAAGTGAGATCCGAACTCAGATCCTGCTGGCCACCGCCTCCTCCACCCTGAAAGGGCGACACAGTTTCACCAACATGCTCACAGAGGTCAGACGGCACACATACAAACTAAAATCCAGCCATTTACTATGAAGCGTTTGGCACTGAGAATGTAACAAGATGGTGATAATTGTCAGTTTCCAAAGTTTCATCAACAAATTTGTAAAATTGTTATCTACTTTCCCCAAGATTATTTTCCACCTAGTTTGTCCAAAATAATGATATAGGTCGATATTTTATTTTATGTTTTTAGTTTAAGTCACAATTGATGTTGACAATTTTGCTGTTTTCTTTAGAGGGAGCAAGGCAGATGTAGAGGCTCCAGCTTTTCCCATGGAGAGTGCAGTCGTATCCGTACACAGTAAGTTCTCTTCTATTCAATTCTCCTAATTTCAAATATTTCTCAACAAGTTACCAGAAGGTGGGGAACAGAAGGATTCATTAGTTCACAAAAGTGGTATGTTTAAAAAAAAACAGTCTCATGAAGCATGAACTTTTGTTGTATGACTGATTGCAGTATATTTCTTATGGAATTCTACAATATGCTAAATGTGATGTTTACAAGAGGACTCATGCTGTTTGCAAATAATACTGACCCTTGCTCCTTTGCAGCTTTCTGCCAAACTATGTATCTCACAAAGATACGTACCATCAGAAAGCCTTCTGTGGAGTGTACAGTGAGGATGGCAACATGTTCCTCTCTGCCTGCCAAGGTAAATAACCTCAGATCCAACATGAGAGCCCAGAGGAACTGAATCAGATCCGATAATTTATTCCTAGTGTTTGTTCAAAACAGCGCAGACCATCAAATCATCAGGGCTATTCGTATAGTTTCATATACAACATAAGTACAGTATTATTTTTTAACGACTATTGATACAAACAACAGCTCTCAGACATCGTTTGTTTGGAATAAACTGAGAAAGTATTTGGCAATACCAAACTTAAAAGCATCATGTCATTTTCATTCTTTTCACTACTATTTTGCTGATTTATTTTCATTTTTTTCATTTTTTTCTGTTTCTCACTTCAGATCAGAACATCCGCTTGTACGACACCACCAGGGGGCGCTTTCACTTACGACGAACAGTGAAGGCTCGTGATGTTGGCTGGAGTGTGCTGGATGTCTGCTTCACCCCTGATGCACAAAATGTACTCTACTCCAGCTGGTCTGACTACAGTAAGGCTAATGAACCTGTGTGATATAATATAATTCAGTCAATAATGCTCATTAACGTTTTGTCTGTAAGAGGCACAGCTAACGCTCTCCCAAAACCATCTCTGTTATTCATACTCAAATCAGATCCTTCCACTTTTATTCATATGTTCTCTGTCTCTGTGTCTTACCCACAGTTCATTTGTGCAGTATAGATGGAGACAGTGAAAACCACACCGCCCTGGACCTCAAGTTAGTGTTTCCCTCATAGTAACTTATAGCATTACGGAGCAGGTAATCTATCATTCCCTACCAGCCGGCCATCCTCTCCTCTTCATTACCACCTGGATGAATGATGCTGTCAGAAATTGTCACCTCTACATCCATCCTCTCACTCTGTGTGTTACTTTGTTAACATCATTGTATTCATACATTAAAGTCACAGCACTCGTAACAATAGCATTGTTTAATAGGTGATGCGTGCCCTCATCAAACTCTTTGCTGTGGGATGACATACATTAGATGTCGTGTAGTTATTGTCAATAATTGTGCAACTACTGAGGCGTCAACCTGCGTGTGTGTGTGTGTGTGTGTGTGTGCTGTTGTACTTTGTAGTCCAGATGAGAGGAGGTTCTGTGTGTTCTCACTGGCTGCGTCCACAGATGGCAACGAGATCCTGGGAGGGTGAGTACAATTTGCTTTTATGTTTCAAGGCGGTGACGGACTGAGTTGAAACCAGGACTGACGTCTCTTTCAGAAATGTTAATTCAAGCAGCTCCTCTTTTCTCCCGAGGTGGAATATACTCGTTCTTGTAATAGCTGGTTTTGTGAATACTTGAATTAAGAAGATAAAACACCTTTATTTAATACAAAGACACACTCAGACGGGCGAGATCAGTCATACTTAACCACTTAATTAGAACGTGTTCAGTCTCTCTCTCCTCTCTCCTTTCAGAGCAAACGATGGCTGCCTTTACGTTTTTGATCTTGAGCAGAATAAACGAACGTTGAAGGTTAGTGAGCCTGAGTGCGTATGCTGTTTGTGTTGTGCTTGTACCTGTTTCTGAGTCACGTCCACCTCTGTCTGCCTCATCCTGCGATCAAGGTGAGCCGGACATCAGCAGACCTCAGAGCGTGCCGGCTCACATAAAGTTCCACGCCGCCCCGCTGTCTGTAATGTGGCAGCAGATAGTCCGGCTCCACCCTGCAGTGGGACAGAGGGGTTAAACCCTCCCCC
>CAFUXE010000880.1:187914-214789 GCA_903364295.1 Serranus cabrilla | reverse complement strand
AAAAAAAAAAAATGTTGAGACACTGAGTAAATACAGGCAGAATGCATCAAAACCAGTTTGGCATTAGATATCTTTTCTCTATGCAATTCTTTGCATTCTGTTTTCATTATATTTTTCACAGTGACCCAACTTTTTGGGAATCAGGGTTGTAATATACTGAATAGTTTGTGCTTCACACATGATGTTGACATTCAAATTCTAAATCAATATTTGAATGGTGGACAGCCTTGTTTTTTGTTTAGTTTTAGCAAGTCTGTTCATTCTGTTTAAACTGGAATTTCTGCACAGTTGCATGATGAAAACTAGGCTACACTAATATTGCATTATAAGCAAAATTCAGTCCCAAAATTTATTGAAAAAAGAAAGAGAATTATTTCCAACTTCACAACATATATTTATCCAAAGAAATATTTTGCTTCAGTCCATATTTCATCATTTGAAAACCTGAAGAGAGACTTTGATTATAAAAAAAGAAACAGACACCCAGTAAGTTTCAGTACAACTGTGTCAAAATGGATAAAGTCATTAGGAAAACACATATAAAGTCGACCTAGATCTGCTCACAATTTGTTTACATAATTGGTCAAACAGGTTTCCAAATTGATTGGATAATGAATCCGTCTCATTGTCTACACTTAAGACTAGCTTTTACTTTTGATAGACGCGTGACAAAGAGGTAAACAATAGCTCAGTTAACACATCTTGTGTAGCAACACTTCCAAAGCTGCTTTGTAGCACCTCCCTGCTCATCTGCTGCAGAGAGCTGTGCTGGAATTCTTCAATCATGCAGTCCAATCTTTTTTTTTTTTGTTTCTGTCACAACTTTGACATACACACAGACAAAGGCACTTTTACAAAAGCATGTACGTTACACACTGTCTCTCACAAAGGAAATCACACAATCTTATCACATGCGGCTCACACACGCACAACACAGAAACACTGACTCTTTCTTTTACGTCTCCGCTCGTCAGATTGATGCCCACGAGGACGACGTGAATGCGGTGGCGTTCGCCGACAGCTCGTCCCAGCTGCTCTTCTCTGGCAGCGACGACGCGCTGTGCAAGGTGTGGGACAGACGGACGCTGCGGGAGGACAGACCGCAGCCTGTCGGACAGCTGGCCGGCCACCGAGACGGCATCACCTTCATCCACAGCAAGGTGGGGGGGCGAGGAGAGGAATGCTGCTGGTATTTTATCAATCTGTCAATGACAAGTTCCCCAAAGCCTCATGGGTAGTTGGATTTGACTGACGTTGAGTTGGGAGTTGGTTAAATGCTAATATTAGCCCACTTTAATGCCTTCAATCCTGAGCATTGGCAATCCCTGAGGTGTCTCTTTGAAATGTGCTCATCTTCACCTGTGTTGTTATGACTGTGCCAGGGAGACGCACGTTACCTGATCAGCAACTCGAAGGACCAGTCCATCAAGCTCTGGGACGTCAGGAAGTTCTCGCCCAAAGAGGGTTTGGCAGCTTCTCGCCTGGCTGTCACCCAACAAAACTGGGATTACCGCTGGCAGCAGGTTCCCCAGAGAGGTGAGCAGGGAGGTGGAAAGAGGAAGCCACTGGTGATGATTGAGTCAGGAAGAGAGGAGACAAGGGAAGTTAGAGGAGGAGAGGTCTCACGCAGGAAGAAAAAAAGAGATCAAGAATGTTCTAAAAGAAGAGAGAGACGGCCAATGACAGAGGGGTGAAACGTGGGTGTGTGTGTGCTGACAGTAAGGGGATATGACAGTATTAAAAGCACGCTTAGTGAAAAGAGTGATTACCATTGCAAGTCAAAGAGGAGGGAAGGAGTAGAGGAGAGGTGAAGGATATGAGCTTGGATAATGAGATTTGGCAAAGAGGGGAAGGAAAAAACATAAAAGTTCATCAAATCTGCTCAATTTATTTACTTCTTCCCCTGGTCAAAGATGCTGAGGATGTAAATTTGCTCCTTATACAGACTATTGTACCAAACTAACGTGAGGTAAATAACGACTTGTTAAAATGTTCCCTTGCGTGTCCTTTTCAGCCCTGAAGAGACACAAGCTGACAGGCGACACCTCAGTGATGACCTACCGTGGTCACGGCGTTCTGCACACCCTCATCCGCTGCCGTTTCTCTCCAGAGTTCAGCACTGGACAGAGGTTCATTTACTCTGGCTGCTCCACTGGCAAAGTCATCAGTGAGTCTCACCACGTGCTCCTGTGTGTCTATCTGTAGTCGTTAGTTGTTTGTGTTGTGTAACTGCACCAATTTACTTTTTGTGTAGTTATTTTTACATGAAAAACCTATTCAGTTCTGACATGTATCACAGCAAACAAAGGGACATGATATACATGTTTCTAAATATGTTGACTTTCATGTGTGTCTGTCCAGTTTATGACGTCCTGACGGGCACCGTGGTCACCAGACTGTCGCGCCATGATGCGTGTGTGAGGGACGTCAGTTGGCACCCGTATGAGGACAACATAGTCAGCAGCTCTGTGAGTGCTGTTAATGCAAACTGTTCAGCTGAAGGGGAGGCATAAAAGCCTGTGGTCATAAATATTACATAAAAAATGTTTGGGTTTTTCAAAGTAAAAAGGCTTTTATCGAGGGGAGTTAAACCAGACAGCGTTTCCTCCACTGATGGAGGAGCATGGAACAAAGAGAAGGTTTAAGATCAGATGGGTCATTTACAGAAATATATGAGTGTTTTATTTATCTTGTTACTAATGTACTTTGAATTCAATTATTATTATTATTATTATTTAAATGAATGAAAGTACAAAAAGCCAGCAGGTTAGTGATGTTCTACACTGAGAAAAGTGACTGAATAGTGCTGCAGAAGTTTTAAATCCCCCACATTGTAAAATGTAACATGTGCATGTCTTTTCTGATTATAAAGCTCTATGAATACTGTGAGAGTATCAAAATGCTCAATCCACAGAGAAATGCACACAGCCTATATTCAGAAACGGTGCCTTTAAATGAGCCATCAGGAATTCATCAGGAGGTTGTGAGGTCACAATTATACTATATATGGTAGAAAGTGCCAGTCCAGTGCCATTAGAGTTATTCCCCAGCTGCTAAGAGGGCGCAGAGAGGCCGAGAGTGCACACTGAAACACTGACCAATAGGGCAGACTGGGCTTTAAGAGAAAGGAGCTAAAAAAACAGAGCGTTTCAGACGGAGGATGAATGCAGACCTGGATTGCCTTTATCTGGTAGTTGCTGTTTTTTGTCTGGATATTCTGTTGAAATCCCACATATATACATCTCTGTGGACATTTCCTCTAAGCTGAACACTTCAATGCTGTGGAAAAACCACCTGCAGTAAAATTATATGACTTCAGTTCAGCAGCAGCAGCACTCTGTGCTGTGAACCAGATAGAACATGTTTTAGTAGAAACCTGCATGAACCTGAAAATAAGCACAATATGTCCCCTTTAATATGAACCTATTGTTGGATAAAAAACAAGACATTTCAGCTTTAATAAAAATGGAAAAAAAAACCTATTTTAAGCATCTTTAGAGTAACTAGAAAGGAGCTATACAAATTGAAGGTATTATTATTTTTACCAAGTAAATGAGAAAGTCTAATAAAGCCACAGAAATGTTGGGAAATTTAAACTGGAATCTACTGTGGGAGCCCAGTGGCACGTGCTCCAATGAAAAATCATCACTCCTCGTCCTCCTTTGTTCTCCACAGTGGGACGGAGCGGTGCGAATGTGGGAGCACAGACAGACCCATCCGCTAGAGGAGGAGAGAGAGCGGGAGAGAGACTGACAGTGGGAGATCTCCCTTTTAGACAGCGAGAGAAGAAGAGAGACAAAGGAAAGATGTCGCAGGAAGTGACATCACCACAGGAGAGGCGAGGCTGGCCCTAACACAGGAAGGCAACAACATCAGAAGGACTGGGAGAGACTGAAATATTTTCTAAATTCAATGCTGGAAATCAATGATTACAGTCATAGCATGGTTGTGAGATGTTTATCTGGAAGGCATTATAGCCTCCAGGCTGTCACATGCAGATTAGGGCACACAGTTGGACCGCCTACTTCTGTTTTTCTTTTGTTTTCGCCTCACTGTCAACAGGCCAAAGCTTTTGAATTTGGCCTGAAAACACTTCACACAAATGTGCTGATGCTCAAAATGCTAAGCACTGCACTTACTTAATGAGCTATTGAAATGTAATGGTAAGTTAGTTCTATAAGAATCAATGTTGGATATTGCAGGGAGAAAGTGATGATGATGATAACTCTGTATAAATGTATAGTATTATAATGGTATGTGCATTCAGGGAGTGTATTTAGATAGTTGTCAGTTTGCTGATTTGGAGTTTCCTATATGAGGGGCCGTCACATTCAGAGTCCACATTGAAAGACTGATTATATTATAATAATCCAGTATGTTATTCACCAATTGCCCTAAATCACAACTCTTTAACCTGTAACGTGTGTTTGCTATTGGTCCACATCTTGATCTCCTGTTCAAGGACACTTCCTGGTGCTCCCCTTCCTATGTTGGAAACTTCCAGCATTACAAGTTGAGCGGGACGCCCTCAACGCACTTACTTTTACTCTCCCATTCAAGATTATTTTATGTTAAAACCTCTTTAGTTCCCCTCACGTCTTAAGGCCACCCCTGTCATTAGACCCAGCGTTAGTCTGCGGTCTTGTTATTGATCGTGGGTCAGCCATCAACTCTGTAAACACAAACCCTGAGCCAGTTAAAAAAAAGGAGAGTAATTTTGTTGGACAATATAAACCTGTGATTCAAAAGATTTGAATGTGTGTGATAATATGTTCACTTGGTGACGGGACAGGGAATGTGTGTGTTTGTGTGTGTGTGTGTGTGTGGATAAAAACGTACACACTGATCTGTATATGCAATTTTCAGGTGTTTATATCAAAGCCCATATTTCACGCTCAGACCGTTGTTTTACAGCAACAATAAAACATTTGTTTAAATGTAACTCCACGTAAAGCTTTTTACTGAGTATTTGCTTCTCTTATGGAGAATAACTTACTTTTTAATTCACCATGTCAGGCTTTAAAGGTGAATATATATTATGTCACGTTGTTATGTCAAAGAAGATAACAACCACATGTCCAATTCTACACTGTGAAAATACTAAAATACTTACTACAAGTAAATGTCCAGTATCAAAATGACTAAAGGTACCAAAAGTAAAAGTATTCAGTTTAGAGAATGGCCCCCCTCAAGATAGTTATTGATATATATTCAAAATGTATTACTAGATTATTAATATTGATACATTTCCGTATGAGATTGGGCTTTGTTTTAACGACTCAATATACTTTTAAGAGGTGTTAGAAAGTACAATATTTGCCTCAAAATGTAGTGACGTAGAAGTGTCAAATTACATAAGATGGTAAGAGTCAAGTACAGCATTTGAGTTAATGTACAATTACTCAAATGCTGTACGTTCTATTTATAATGTTTTTTTAACGAAATGTTCTTACACATTGCACCTTTAAACACGAGGGGAACAAAAACAAATAACAGTGAACTTAATAGAGACAAGTGTCCTTTTGCACTGATCTAAAACACTGAGCAAACATCACAGGAAAAGTTTCTTTGTCCAGAAAATGTCATTAACACATAACAGACAAGTGACAATTAGCTGCTGCAGCAGCCGTGTCACAGAGGCGCCTGGAGGTCATCGTAATGACAGCAGTGCAGTAAGTGGTCTAAAATTAGACGGATTCTTTGGCATGTCTGGATTCATTTACACTTAGTGTTAATACAATATCTAATACACCAACACAGTGGTGGTGATAATTTGTCATCTCAGCTCCAGTTTCAATGAAAGGAAAACATCTTAAAATAATTTATCAGGAAGACAAAAAAAAAGTGAAAGACAAAGAAACGGGAGATATCATAGCTACTCTCCATACGTTATCTATCTTTTTTTTAGCACACAGAATGTCCCCACACTGTTACAACCAAACAGCTCTTCACATATGAACTCCAGCTTCTCATGACTTCTGCTAGTATGGATTTTGAGTCTATATTAGTAGTGGGACTGGATGTCCTGGCTTGTGAAAACAGTTCTAGTATTTTTTATTGAGCATAAATCCTACAAAAAGACTAAATTTACTCAATTTGGCTGAGGGAGTCGAAGAGGTTTAAGAGGCCTGAGCACTGGGCCTGGAAATAAAGAAGACTGAGTGCTGTGAGGAACGCAGCTGTTCATGGCGCCAAATGCAGACTGGCAACAGTTTATAACTTAAATTAGTTTTGGCTCCAGCAGCTGAATCCAAGAATGGAGAGACTAAATACAGGAGAACCAAAGAAGGAGCCAAGCAATCCATTTAATGTCAGAATGCTACCTTTTTCCTCAGGGATAGACTATGAAGCTAAATTAAAATGTGATTGCAAAGTAGCTCCTGCATAATTTGGGTTTCATTTTGATGTTTTTGTGTCATCAGTTGCCATCTCATGAGATCAAATTCATGAAGCGTTGGATCATTGTTTTGAGAATAACAGGGTCAGTTAGAGCAGCAGCCACTCTGCTGTGGAGGGGGAGGGGATTTGAGGGTAAAGGGGACAGAGGGTTGTATTTTTATAAACCATGTGCTCTCCTGCACTCTGACAGTGATAAAGTAGAAAGGCTCGCAGAGAAGAACTGGTGTGCCTTTCAAAGACAAAAGAAAGTGAGGCAGGCTCCACCACGGGGCTCGAATTGGACACAAACAGAGAGGAAACCTGTTAAAGTTTAACCTGAAACTACAAAAGATATCATCAAGAAGACAAACGCAGTGGTTAAACATGGATGTAAAGACAGAAAACTCCTCAAATGGCTTCACACCAGAGATCAACTTGGAGAAGGTGCACAAGATGGCTGCAGAGCTGATACTGCCGGGGAAATTCATCCTCTGGCTCCTGAACGCTGCTCTGGTGTTTGTTACAAACCTGCTGGCCAGGATTTTAGGCAGCAGCCTGGTCAGGCGACACTTCCACCTGATGCTGTCTGCGTTGGTTCTGTTTGGTCCTGTGCTCAGTCTCTGGGCGTCAAAATACAGCATCTTCGCCAACAGCAACCACTACCTGTACAGGTACGCTTGAGCTTCTGCAAATCTCACATTTATAGCTACTTCCTGTTGCCTGAATTTAAGAAAGTGGTTGCATGATTTTCAGTTGGACCTGCATGCTTCTTTAAAAACCTGAATGAGTGTAATTACGAGTCATTAAACTCACCTGGCACAGTTATAGGGTTATAACACACCAAAATGAAGCTTTGTGTAATGGGTGAACTCAGTGAAGTGAAATATAAAATGTATCATCCCAGGATTCTGAGAAAGAGCAGAATTTTAAAGCAAAAAAAAAAAGAAAAAAGAATAAGCTCTTTTCCTCAATTAATGAGATAATTATCTTCTGAAGAACACATTTTTTCTCAAGTCAGTGCATTTTCCTTCCATACTGGCTACATGACTTGACTAAATAAATTGAATCATTGCATACATGTAAAGAGTTCATAAACCGTTAGATTGTTGAGATACGACAATTCAATATATTGAAATACTGTAAGCATTGCAACATATCATGATTTTTTAATCTAATTTTAGTAGTAAAAAGAATACAATATATGCAAAAAAATCGGAATAAATAAACATTAATATCCAACATCTTAGCGCTATGTTTATGCAAACTGCTTGCTATGAATCTCTGCATTTAAAAAGAGAAATCAGTGATTTAGCATTAACTATTATCCTGACAGTGTCAGTAAAAGTTATATCATAGAGACAATATGTTTATTGGTACCTGTCCAACTACACGCCTTAGAGTGGAGGAGTCAGTTAATACAAGTTTATACATGCACTGGATGCCCTGGAGGCTTTTTGATCCTATATAACTCCTGATGAGAAGCCATTAGCGGAGCCATCACTCATCTGTCGGCAGGGCAAATTTGATTAGATTCAAAAAGATGAGCGTACTTGCTGAACTTGTATTTACACTCAGCTCTAACAAATTAATTTCTGTGCTGTGTGTAATACACTTTCTGTGTGAACTATGTGAACTCTGCCTGTTTACTTCCATTAGATCTGATTAGGGTGGGGAAAAAAGCTAAATGACAACATTGTATTTTGATGATCTTTACTGTGGCTTTTAATGTAAACACTAACAGTCGCTCTCTCTCACAGGAAGTTCCTTAAGTCCACTTGGGGTTGGACCTGCATCTTCACAGGGTCCTTCATCCTCCTCCTCTCCACCTCGGCCCGTCACGCCCCCCCTCTCCTCCTCCGCCACCTCTCTCGGATCGGGGTGGTGGGGCTGCTCTGGTGGGGCTGCCAGCGTGTCCTGACTCTGCTGGAGGATGCAGCAGGAACCTGTTATGAACCTATGACTCCTGCCCAAGAAATCCAAAGCCCCGCCTCCTCTGTACAGCCCCTGCTCCTCCTGCATGAGGACCAAACCAAGGCCTCCTGCCTCAGAGCCAACATGGTGTGGAGAGGTTATGAAGTATCCCAAGACGTCCTCATCGTCTGCCTGTGTTGCCTTCTGCTTGTGGAGGAAATGTCAGTTTTTGGACTTCACCTGGCTCACACAAAGCCTCAGCAGAGGTCTCCTGGTGCCCCTTTAAGATTCATCTTCCTCTTGTGTGTGGCTCTGCTTGCTGTTTGGATGTTCCTGCTGCTGTGTTTGCTTGCACACTTTCCTAAGTTCCCCTCCCAGCAGCTGGGAGGCGCTCTAGGCTACCTGGGATGGAGAGGACTCTATCAGGGGTGGTACAGACTCAGACCGAGCTGGGCTTGTCCTGGTTTGCCAGGAGAGGGACTCTTTACCACCACGGACATTGACAAAAAGCCTCAGTAGTATTAAAGCCTTAGGGGATTATGTTTCAGGGATGTGGATGAAAGCTCAGGCTCAGGTTTTGGAAAGTTGTGAAGAGAATCTAAGTGTAGTATATCACCTATAAAAACCCTTAAAACACTACGTAACTGGCATAGCATAAATAAGCAGGTTACTTTTATTGTAGTAGTCAGTATCACTCTTAAAATTCCCATTCACACAAAAAAAGGAGCAGACAAATATATTGGAATCATATTGCTTTATTTTGTAATCTGAACCGAATTGAATGCCGAAATAGAAACATTTTTGTCAGAGCGGATATACTGTTACTGAGGTGTCATACTACACAAGTTGTATCTTGTATGGAAGCAGTGTGCTGGAGTCTCAGTAGATGAGAGCCTTGCCGTCTCCTCTGGGCTTCTTAATCTTGTCATAGTTCTTGGTAATGATGTCAAACAGCACAGCCTGCACAGAGAGATACAGCGAGAGGCATCAGCGGAAATGTAGCGCGAGAAAGATATAAGAAAGATCGACGGCGTGTGAGAGAGACAGAAAGGGCAGAGAGGGGGTAATAAAAGAGGCAGAGACGCCCGGATCCAGAGCCGTAATCGTGTCAAACAGCTCCTTTCATCATCACCTGTACCGCCTTGTTCATTAACAGCATCAAACACAGGAGGACAATAGCCAGAGGAAGGAGACAAACAGTGATTAATGGATGGGAGATGGAGCGCCAATCAATTTAACACAAGCGCAGCAATTAGTTTAATTACCCTCCTATTAGGAAGGAATGGATTCCATTTAGCCACCGTCCCTGCTGCTAGGACACGACTGGAATATTTTAAAGATGTGTGTTTTCAAAGTACAGTGCACGGTTACAACAGACGGTTTGATACATGTGGTTTGCAACATTAAGATGACATATATGCAGAATATAATGCAGTCAAATTGAAGTGATGGTGTGTGGACAGTGTTTATACACTTGATCCATTTTCTACACAAACACAAATGCAATCTAACAGTAAGCAACAGGGGGTAAATGTCTTACATATATGTGACAGATTTCCAAGGTCACAAGGTGGAGCTCAGAGTACTGATATTGGTCCAGCTCCTGAACCAGCTGTCTGTAGTCTCCCTGCAGCAGAAAGCACACAGCACAAAGTTTATATGCAAAAACATACAGTGTGTTCCCACTTAACGCAGAGCAGAACATCGTCAAACCAAGTCCTTATTTTACACACAAATAGAGCATACAGTGCACAGGTGGTACACAGTGAACAGTCATATGTTCATTTATTCTGTCACTGAGTGTGTCTTCATTAATGCACAGAAACACAGACACATACATGACATGTAAAACTCTGCAGAACATGAGATACTGACCACGTGGGTTTGTTTGGAAGCTTTGGCCACAGCGTCACCTCTCTCACTGTAGTATCTGACAAACAGAGGAAAGAGAAGTTACTACCTTTGTGATATATAACTGCCGAATCATTTAAGATACACTATGCAGGATTTTCCGAAAACACAACATATGACCCAGACTTTGAAAATCGTATGCTAACTTTGCAGATATTAGCCACCATAAGCTAGTGGCCACACCAAAACCCCTGAGTATGTTGAGTACTGAGTACATTATTTCTTGTAAGTTAAACTTTTAATCTGAGAGCGGAGGATTGCTTTATTTCTTTTCTCAACAGTGACTCAGCTTTGCTTTAAAATCAGGAGGTTTTTGAATGTCACACTGAGTGCATTAACTCATTACACTGAAAGAAGACGTAAATATTGGAAAGCCCTGCAGCCCTTAATAAAGACGCATTCAGTTATAACTTCTATCTCTCTTCAGGACTGTATGTGTGTCCAGTCCATGCTTGGCTAATAGCTCCCTGACACTTGTGTTCTGCTGCACCTGTTTAGGCTGAACAACTAACACATTTATGATGCTGCTGGTTGTTTCTGGTATTTGATGATCTCAGCAAACTACTAGCGTGACTGTGCACCCAACTGCCAAGTGAAACAACCAGCCTTTAACACCTGTCAGTGTGGGTGTGGATGCACTGATGGAAGAGATGATGCATCTCGTCAGTGTGACTGCATCTTTTGTTTATCATTCACCTACAAAAAAAAGATCCTAAAACAAGTTAGTATTGTTGGTGTGGGTTCTTACTTTGCTATCTGAGTTTGGAATGCCTCGACCTTGGTGCGTGTGTTGGTCAGCAGCTCGAACACTTTCTCCTGTTGGACGAAGAAAAAATATGAAACACATGAGGCAAACGTCCAAACATCTTTGGAAGACACAGAACAAGAGAATCGTACCAACCTGTACAGCCACTCCAAAGTTGTTCCCATCTTCGATTTTAGGGATTTGGAGTTGCACCCACATTGACACCTGCCAGGGAAATCTGAGTTTATTAATAACTTATGTGATACGAGTTTGCCACAGTGTTTATATGTATTCCTGTTGTTAAAGCTCACAGAAAGCCATATTGAAAAGCTCCTAGTGAGCTTTGCTACATAAAATCATGCACAGGTAAAAAATAAAAAAAGAAAGAAGTTAGAACCAGTTTAACTGAATAATTTATGGGTATAAAATGAAGCTGAGGGACTGATTAAGAGACTCACCGTGTTGAGCTTCTCCTTCAGTGTCTGGATCTGAGGCTTGACCTCCAGCAGGACACTCTCCACTCGCTCGTTGATGCAGATGGGACCACACGGAGGTCCTGGCAGACAAAGCATCCCCAAACATTACTTCACTTTGTCACATTATCAGAATATTCTGGTTCAGTTGGGCTTCAGCTGTTCTGCTTTCTTTTTTTCTTCCAATTCTCTAAACCTTTTATTATATATATAAATATAAGGTCTCTAGATGAAAAGAGAGGTCTACCTGGAGTACTTTTTTACAAAACTTCATGAACCTCCTGCCAGAAAGGAGTAATAATGGGCAAGGCCAGGATATATGATAATGATTTGCTTCAGAGAACCCACACTGTCTCCAACAGCTGGAAGATTTGTTATAATGACTCTTCTGAACTGGAGTAATGAAGAACCTAATGAGGTTTTTCCAACAAAATCTCTCCGGAAAGCTGAAAATACATTCTCCCATTCCTCTTCTGGTGTACCTGGGTTTCCTACTTTTTCCCATTTTTGTTTCACATACAGTTCATTGTTAATATAGAAGGGATTGGTTTGTAGCGAACATGTTTTTAATACATATTCTGTGTTTTTGGAATAACTTTTATAATAATCTGAAATTAAATGTTATACATAAATATTTCCATTCATATTTTCATCAAACTACCATCCTCACCCCATGACACACATTCACACACGACTCCACAGCAAGGTTATTATACTTAACTGAACCTAAACTGAAAAATTCAAACTAACTGTGAAAAAAAACTAGGTTTTAGAAAAAAACAAAAACGAGTTGTTAGATATTACCCCTGACAAATACCAAACATATTATAATAAACAAAACTAAAACTGATTTAGAAACAATAAAAACTAAATTAAAACGAGCAAACTCAATCTGAAAACTGAACAGAAAAAATACAAATAAAAAATGAATAAGAATAAAAAATAATGAAAAACACAAAACTATAATAACACTGTTCCAATCAAACAGGGACATGATGCTTATTAAAGTGACTGTGTTGCACAGAGCTGAACAAACCCTGCATGGAATCACCATATTTCCTCCCTGTTCATTCAGTATTTGATTAAACACCATCCTCTCTACCTGAATCCTCGTCCTCTTTATCGCTGTCCTTGTCTTTCTTCCCCTCCTTCTTCTCCTTCTGCAACATAAGAACAGAAGGCAGCAGGTCAAAGAGTTTTCACTGCCTATTAATCTCTCAGACAGCTCTCCCACATGCTTTTTTTTTTCCATGGCTGACTAAATGAAGATGTCGAATTGGAATTTTTTTTCCTCTTTTAAGCAATGTAACCTAGATCGAGCGGCAGGCCCTTCTCCTTGCTCACAGCCTTTGAATGCTCACAGCAGCTTCAGGTTTGTTCCCCCGAGCTGCTGTATGATCCTGAATATTTTTTCAACCCATTTTCCCCACAAAAAAAGAGTCACACTGGCAGCGCTGCACATTTTCCTCCTCAAATATACGCAACAGCAAAGGCTGTTAAATAAGGGGTACATTAAAGGGTGAAAAGGGATCTTATTCGGACTTTCTGATTTTATCTTAAAGTCAGTGATTTGGTGCTGCCTGCGGGCTACTTCTATCACTTCTTTTTTCCCGTATTCTTTTGAGTACTACTGCCAAGGAAAACACGCAGCTCAGGTCAATTTAGATTTTTAAAAAGATCGGCCCAAATAAGAGGCCCCCTCACTGTCAATTTGTAAAGCAGTCATTGGGAATTGCACAGTGATTGGTTGCTATGGTAACAAAGGACTCTGGTTTCCATGTTGTGTCTTGATTTTATGTGAAAAGCTAAATATAAACCCTTGGCTGAGGATCCCAGTCAAGAGGCTTTATGCAGTGCTCCTGAAGAAATTCAATGGTTAGCAAAATAAAAGACTTACCTAAGACTCCTTATTATAAAGCCTATTACATTTAAAAAATGTGTTTTCTTTCCATTCAGCCTCTTAAACCCTCTCAAGTGTTTCTTAATTTTGCAATTACTTCTTAACAGGGTGCAAAAATGAAACCGAAAACACAAAGTCTTAACCCTCTAATAATTAGATGTACTTGGACTTCTTTCAACAGGCATGCTGCTGCTGACTGGGGGCCATACCTCCTCCTTCTTCTTGCGTTTGGCCTCCTCTTTAGCCGGGTCCGGCATCGGGATGTCCAGTGGAGCCTTCAGGGAGGCCAGGTCATCACAGCTGAAAGATGTCTGACAAAAAACATAAATTATTGTTTTACACATCAAAGACGCTCAAACAGCCAAAGATTTCATTGACTTTAGATGCACAGTACGAATTTCTATTCAGTCAATAACCAATAGTTAAATGCTTGTCATGGCCAACATGTTATTTTACCAAATTTTTGTATTTTAAAAATAATTAAATATAAGAATCAAATCCGACTTGTTATTGTATTAAATACGTGTTTTAACCTATAGCTGCTTAGTCTGAAGCACGCTGACAAAAGGCATAGATTATTATGCATACAACAAAAATGGAAATGGTCAGCAAAGTAATTTACCTCCCCATAACCAGTTAAAAATGTCATTATAAAATACTTTTATTGTTGGAAAAGACAGGAAGTCCACTTTTTCCTGTCAAGACCCCCTGCAGAACCAATCATCGATCATAAATCAATACCTTTAACAGCATCTGCAGCTCTTCAATCTTCTGAGGAAAAACATTGGAAACCAGCGCTTCTGCCTGTTATCAAAAAATATACACATAAATGTAACACCTTTTCATGTCAATGTGACAAACATGATTTTATGGAAAAGCTGGGAGAGATTTGTAGGCCTTGGTGTGGGATAATTTACCTCTTTGGTGAGGTGTTTGCAGAAGTCATCCACCTGCAATAAAAAGATTATATTATATTTACCATTTAATGTATAATGTATTGTACATTTCCTGGTTTGTCGGCAAAGGGTCCACAACGGCCACGCCCACAACACACCTGTCTCGTGCACGCGCATATAATTAGTTCACGTAAACACCCATTAATCCGACACACCGTTTTTTTTCAACGACACACCTGTCTCACGCACGCATATATCACCAGTTAATGTAAACACCAGTTAATCCTTATACACCATCCCTTTTTTCAACTAACTACCTAAAAACTATCTGTTCACCTGAAATGAACTCGGCTATCAGAGCAAACACTTATCTGAGCGCCTGCTCCTGTTAGCCTCACTGACACACTAAACACTTTGCAGGGAAAAGGGCTTTAAAATGTCGCTATGTAGCACTTTGAAATCATGCTAGCTGACATTCCTGCTCACCTGTTTTTTCGAATCCAGACGAATATCCAGAGAAGCCATGTCGTCTCTGCAGATAAAAAGTTACGTGATATACTTTATAAAAGCGTTAAAACTTCAACAAAGCTGCGAGAAATGACAATATGCTCTTTATTTCTGTAATTCAATTCCGTGAACGACACGGGACAATACTCACAGTTACTCAGCATGAAAGGCGAAAATGAAAGTGTAAGATTAGACAGTTCCGTACTTTCCCCAATTCAAAATCAGACGAGGCCTCGTGTTGCATTGTGGAACTTGTAGTTTTTAGGGAGCTTAGGCTTTTCATTTCCCATAAAAGAGCCACTGATTAGAAATGCTCTATGAGACTGAAATCATAAAACACATATTTTTTAATTCTTAATTAAAGATTATGCATAGTTAATATATACTGTATTTATGTATATAATTGAGAGTTAATTAACTATTAGACTTTAACATGTTAAGAAAAGACTGGGTCTCATAACCCTACACTATAATGATCATATTTTAATTAATTAATAATATTTGTTCGATCATACTAAATATGAAATTGAGGTGAACAGTGTACACAAGCATCTGTTTTCAGTCTATTAATGGTGAGCTGATTAACACCAGCTGTGCAGCAAAGAATTAATACATAAAACCAACAAGCCCTTTTCCACAGGTTTTCACTTATATTGCAATGATTTTCATTGGCATTTATAACATCTTTCTTATGCAGGTTCTGAATGGGTCCACTAGGTGGTGCTGTTGTAGAGTAAATCAAAGTGCTCTGTGTCAAACTACAGTAAATAAAAAATGAGTAACAGCACCAGGGTAAACCTGTGAAGGGATAAATCATTTCATTTTGTGTTTAAAAAAAATCTACATCATATCCTGTCAAAGTGTGCACAAGCTGGTTAGCTTCAATGTGCTCAGAATAGTTTAACTTTAAATTGGAATTCTCTGTTAAATTATTCAAAGCAAAAAACTGATTTAATAAAAAAAACACAAACATGCACATTGCAGAAACAGCCTACTGAAAGCTACATAAAGAGAGAAATCCACTGTTCCTTTTTTTATATATATAATCAAGCAATCCCAGTAGCAGAAGCACACCACTTTATCTCAGGTTTGATCACCATAAACCTGAGGCCAAAGTGTGTTTGCTGTTGTGACTGGTGGTGTTGCACGTCTGCTGTTTCATCAGGAGGTGTGAGGGCAGAGAGGAGGTTTGAACCAGTCAGGTTAAAGCGAAGAACAAATACAGGAGTTGACAGAAAGGACGTCAGAGCCTCCCATTGTAAACACAATCCAGGTCATCTGCACTGTTGCTGTACATACTATCAATACGGCAACACACTCTGTTATTTTAGATCGAGACTCAAATAGGTAAAGGCATCAGATGAATAGACCCCACAGAGTTCGAACCACTTGGCTGATAAACAGTTGATAACAATAAATTGTTTCATTCATTCATTATACCTGTATCAGTCATGTGTAGTCCTACACAGTGCAACATCACTCATCAAACATGAGGTATTATTCAAAGTTGGATCCAAAGGGCAAAGGGTGCACTTATAAACAATTGATTTTGACTGAGTGAGTAATTAAAGCTCAATGCAGTGCATTATTCAGTCCATGCAGTCTGTTGGGTAATACTGGGGGCAAAGGTTGAGTATATCCGAACATAGTTGAAGCAGAAAGGGAGAAATGGGAGGAGGTGGAGAGGGAGAACTTTAGGCTTTGTGACCATGTCCGTAAATTATCTCTGCGTACTGTGTTAATGCATTGCCCTCCACAGTTACACTCTGAACATATTAACTCAATGCATTGTGACAGTATGTGCAGTAAGTATATGGTTTCATGTGAATGCTCCCCTGCTGTAAATGTGATCACTCTGCTCTCAATATCTGGTTTGTTACACAATGGAAACTTCTTTAATATTACAATATATGTATTATCTTATAGAGGCGCCATATTTTGATTCTATATGAATCCAAATATAGCTTTATATAGCAAGAAACTTCTACAAGATACTCATTAAGACATAAATGGTTACAGTCAGACACAGTCCAGCTTGTTAGAAATACACACTGACTAAGAGCTGCAAAAGCACATTTCTTTTTTTTTTTTTATTGTGTCAGACTGTGTAAAAAAACAAAAATTCAAGGACACATACTGTTCTAACCTTATATGTTACTTGCAGTGGATGGATTACTAAATGGCCTACTGGTCACAAGCCCAGCGAGGGGCCCCTCTGGCCTTCACCCTCAAACTTTCAAGTAACAACCAGGAAAAGTAAATGAACACAAAGAAACAAAAGACGACTACAGAGAGACACAAACAGACAAAGTAACCAAAACAACTACAAAGAGATGAAAAAAAAAAATCTGCAAAGACAGAAAACATGACCATCGAGGGGCTCATAATGGATATGAAAAGGGAACCACAAAAGACTTAAAGAGACACAAAAAGTCTTTCCTTTTAAGCTTAATCCCAGATGTTAATTTTGAGATCATACCTAAAGAGGATACCTAAAACTGGTGATAATAGCTTTGGAATCAAAATCTAAATGAATCAACCAATATTACTTTATTTATCCCTGAGGGGAAATTCAGTCAAATAAATCCAGTAATCAAAATCAAATATAACCCAGTTTATATTTCTTTAATGTGTCTTGAATGTCCTGCATTTTTGTGTGTGTGTATTTAGTTAGTTTAGACTGTTTAATTGTGGCTGTTGGCCTTTAAAACCAGGGAGAAACATTTTAATAGGATGGGACTTAAAGCCAATGTGTCATCAGCAATTGTATAAAAGGCCCCAAAGTTAGTTCATGTTGTTTTGGGGTGTAATAGTCGGTTCATGTTGTTTTGGGGTGTACTAGTCAGCTCATGTGGGCGTGGCCTGTTGGCCCTGTTGGTTCTAAAGTGTAACTGACAGCACTCGGTCAGTAAGAGGCGTGTGCTCCGCTGAGACGGCAGAGAGAGTCTGCAGCAGTCAGTCAACGTCGCAGCTAGGGGTCTGTGCGTGTATACCAAGTAAGTGTATTTATGTGAAGATGTTATAATTTACTCCTCCTTTATTAGTTTATCAAGTTTTATTATTTACTCATTTGTGTATTTGTTTCTGTTCTTCATAACAGAAAAACCACATGACCTTATTTGCTGTAAATAAACCTGACAAACTCAACACCTGCCTCATCATTCTGGAAGTTAAGGGGCCTCAAGTATGTGCTCTGGCCGGCACCCGATGTGAACAGTGTGATAGCCCTGAACTAGCGGCAACTACAACTTAGTATAAAGTGTCTTCACAACAGCAATTGTGACAATTATAACAGACAAATAAGAGTTCTTCAGGCCACAAACCACACCTGTTTACTCTGAAATCAAATAACAGCACTCAAATGCCTCATTAATGCCCCAGGGTTAACAGCATGTTGCAGCATTTCATGGCTTCTGTCAGTCTTTGCTACTTGCTGCGTTTCTGAATGTTCCTTTCATAACTTTGGGCAGCAGTTGTGACTGTAGCCTATAGCATGCAAACATTCATTCACTGTGCATGTGTGCATATGTGTGTGTCTGTGGTTGGCTTCTGACTCTGCAGGCCCTATCAGAGAACATGAGGCATCGGGGCTGAAGTTTAACCAGGCATGTTGTATCTGTCTTTATCTCCTATCTACAGTATATTCTCCTGTCCAGACCCCACCCTCTTACTTCCCCTACAGCTCAGTATGCATACATGTGTGTGTGTGTGTGTTTGGTAAGAGACCCCCTCCCCCAGTTCCCAGAGAGAGAAACATTCACAGGAAACTACTACTATAAGTCCAGACGTCCTGTACTGTTCATATAAAGAATGATCCTGCTGTCTCACGTCTGGGCTTTCTCACTCAAGCTTATCAATGCTGTAAAAGTGATCATTACAATATTCTCTGGAAGGACTTACTACAAATCCTGAGTGGGCAACTTCACAGCCTCTAATGGCAGCAAGAGAGAACTGCTTGAAATTTGATCCCCAGCACTTAAAAATGATGGAACATGATGTTCAGAATTGCAAAGTCCAAGATTCACGTTCGAGAACAGAAGATTTTCAGCTCTGTGCTGACAGAAAAAAACACTTTTGTCTCTTTGCAGGTTGAATCTTTTAAATGCCTTTTATCAATTAATAACAAATCAATCATTTGAAGAAAAGTAGAAAAGCTACAAATTTTCATTCATTACTTCCAGCTTCTTAAATGTGACATTTTGCTGCTTTTCTTTGCCCCCTATGTTAGGAAGCTGTTTACGTTCAGATTTCTGGCAGATTTTAGGCCATTGAGTAGACCAACTTGGGCCCTGGCAGATCATGAGGGAAATTTGTTATATATGTCTTATTTTTTATTCTTTATTCTGTTTTTATATTTATATGTCCTCACCTTGAGCTGCAGTAATGAATTTCCCCACTATATAAAGTCTGATATTATCTTATCTATTCCATGATTAATTGTCTTGAAGTAGCCATGTCCTTAATTTTTTTTTTTTTTTTTACAAATAAAATGGGTGACCAATAAAGAATAGTTGTCATGAATGGGGAAATTAGCTAGAGAAGCCAAACAGGTTTATTTCTGCTGTAAAGTTAAATATTTTTAAGACATTTGAGGAATTGCAGTTTTTGGTACTTTCACATTAGATGTTGGTTTGTTAGGCAATGGTCTGTAGTGGTCGTAGCATTTTTGAAGGGTTGGAAGTAGGATGTGATGAAGTGAGGTGATGTTTTGTTCCTCTGTATCCAGATGTTGCATAGTTATTAACTAGTTATTGTAATCCAAACCCAGTTCTTTTTTTCCTAACCATAACCAAGTACTTTTGGTGCCTGAAACTAAAGCCAACACAGCAACCTTCATATGCTAATACGTGTGACTGTTTCACAACAAGATATCAGTCAAACCCTTGCCCAACTTCTCAAAAGATGTATTAATTAAAATATGTTGAAGAAATGTGTGCATGTAAATAATAGTAAAGGGAATTCTACAGGTAAACCAACTACAGTGCTGCTTTAGTATCCCTGAATATAAAACGTTTGCCGGGTGGTTTGTTGGAGGAGTTGCTGACACTGCTGCCATCCTGTAATCTGAAACCTCTTCTTCACATCAAGCTTTTAGAGGAGGGGTTTCATGTGTACATCAGAGTCCCCGGTGAGATCTATTTCCGTACCCTTGCTCGTATTTCCGGGTTGTGTCTCCACGCTTGTTTTTAGCGGCTCGGTTGTGCAGCTACTTTGGAAACTTGCGTCAGCCAGCCGATTGTTACATGGATTGGAGGAGCGACAAAACGCGACATGGGCACAACCTGCGAGGAAGTTAGCGACATAATATTGAAGTTTTGAAGCACCTCCTCCTTTTCAAAGTCCCGCTGAACCGGCGTCCACAGATACAACGTCAGTTTTTAAAGGCTGTGAGGCGTTTGGGGACCCTCGGGGAAGTTTACACGGCGGTCGTGCAGCAGCAGCAGCAGCAGTGGGGCGGCATCCAGATCACTGCTTACATCAAGGTGTATCCGTGTGAATGTCCACGTTGAGCAAAGTGCAAGGTCTCCTCTGAGCTCAGATATGAGCTGCGACCAGCTCTAGCCGCTACTGCTCCTCACTTTGCCTCTGCAGCTAACTTAAATGTGCCTTTTTACACTTTTGTTTTTATAAGCTACTTTTATTTTTGCACCGAAAATGTCGTGCCTGTTGCTGGGAGTCATACGAAGGTGAGTCATTGTGACTTCTTTTGTGTTTTAAAACCGTGTTTCAGCTCTCTGAACTACATTTTAAAGTACTTAAGCGAATGTTTGAAGAGGTTTTATGCTTCAGAATACACAAAATGGCTTAAGCAATTAAAACAAATAAAACAATCTGTTATTCATATGAACTTATTTGGTGAATACCAAGTAACTTAACATATTTTTTTTATAAACATAAATGAAATGTATTGTAGACAACTCGTCCCCTCCATTTGGACCAGTTATTAACAGATAATTGAATAAGATTTGATTTTAAGATTGATATAGGGCTAGGCATTACATCAATAATATATAGATATATCATTATATAAGACTAGACATTGTTTTAGATTTTGGATGTTGTAATAGTGTGAGTGAAGGCCATATTACAAGTGATTAAGGTTAGTGATTTAATTTCCTGCACTTACCAGCTTCTTAATTATTGTCTCAGTCATCAAATCCACGTTATTGATGATTATTTGCCCAAAATCTCAAAAGGTCTAGATATTTTGTTAAAGCACCAATAGCCAACCCTAGAATATCTTCACAATATAGTGCTTAACTTATGTAATTAAAAATAAAGTGATATTGCCCAGGCCTTAAATCATAGATACTTTCCGGTGACCTATGACCCGTTAGCATTATTCTAGCATTGTAAAATATTAATTGCTGTGATGACAGCCATCAGAAACTTGTTCGACTTGATCTCCCAGACAAGAATCAGATTAGATGACATTGAGCAAAGACTGTGGTCGTGACTGATTTAAAAAAAGTCTGTCTTTCTGCATTCCTTCTCTTCACCAACTGTCCCCTGCAGGCTTTGTGATGACCCCCCATCACACAGGGACCCAGGGGTCAAAGTGAGCACTCCATGGCATCTTGTGTTTGATTTTATTTTGTCATTAAAGATGCATGTTAGCGAGGGACTGCCACCATGGCAGGCATGTGAGTTGGTAACAGGGAGGCCCATGTTGCTGTGCGTTTTGTTTGTATTTCTGCTTGAGAGATAGTTAATGGCTGGAGTCATCACTCCACTATTTGCCTGAATGTCCTGGAGCATGTTCCGTGTATTTTCCCCCGGGTACTTGCTGTACCATGTGTGATGCAGCACGTGTGCATGTTCTAAGTGATACTCTGGCTTGTCAATGCTTCATGTGTAGACTCTGCCCTACAGAGACCAGGATCAGTGTGAGGGGGAGTGTAGGCGTGTCTGTCTGCGGTGTGTGAGGATTGGCCTGGTGATTTGGAGGTGTGCTTGAAGGAAATGCTGCACAGCTGCAAGCCAGAGAGACAGCCAGGAGAATGGATACCAGATCAGGGTTATCTGTTCCTTCACATTCTTTGCTTCCCCTCTGGACAATGTCCCCTATTTCAAAATTTGCACCCTTAAAAAATAGAGAATGATGCTCCCTTCAGTTCTGCAGGGTGTTACCATTTGAAATGTTCCCATACAAGCTGATTTCTGGATAAATCTCTGCTAAATGTATCAATTGGAGGCACGCTTGTCCTCATCAGGCCAGGGGATGGGGTGAGGAACGGGGAAAGACAAAAGAGCAGAGACAAAAGCACAGGAGGATGAATGACCACAGGGGGGAAATTGGGAGCAAAGGTCGTCGGAGTCAACAATGTGTCTTTTTCTAATGTAAAGGAGTAGGAACAAAGCTGCTAATACCCTTCCACTGCTTTTATCTTTTTATGCTTTGTCTCCAGTCAGCTAGCGCCTGTGCAACAGCAAGCAATCATCAAATGTTTTCTGTTTAAATAATTAAAAATTCTGTCCAACTCAATTACTTTTCTTATCCACATTACATTGGAGATAATCTTCAGCGCCCCTTGAATGGTTAGAGTAATTAGTGGCATAACAGGGTGGATTATTGGACGCCAAATTGATTTACCACAGGAGGAGAAGAGGCTAAAGTTTTGTACAGCTGATTAAAGGAAACTGGTTCATCTAATATCACAGATAAGACAAACAATGTACCCTTTATTTATTGGTCTTCTCTGGCTAAAGGTTGAGCTAGCTAGCTGTAATACAGTAACACTATTGTGCTTTTAGTTCAACATCAGATAAGCATTCATTCAGAATGCCACATGTCAGCCATCTTTCTTTTCTTCATCACAGCCTACACCAAAAAATAATCATGACGTGGATACATATTTTGCTATCCTGATCATGATCGCACATAATGCTCAAATTATTGTAATTTTTTTTGTCATACGTTATACAGAGGGAAAAACTATTGTACAAATACAGCCGTTGGCGCATATTTGACTAATTCTATACAGATACATACCAATATGTCTTTGTAGGCCAATATTGGATGATTATTTTTGGTCAACTGATGTAACTGTTGGACTCAGTGTGCAGCAGAGTAAATATGTTATTTACCAAAGCTGTAGGGTTCTGGAAAAGCTTGAAGTGCTTGAATTGGAAAAAAATGACACTAAACTACATTCACACAAATTCTCCATGCCCCGCCTTTAACCTCTAACTAATAACGGCCATTGCTGACTTTCTTGTTAATGCTATGCTGTTATACAGTTAAACTCTGCCTTTTCCAATGCTATTTCTGCCCATGTACCAAAGAGGCAAGCTATGAATTGAGTGATATGCGACAATTTTTGTTTCCAGTAGCGTTATCACGTTTGCATCATGCTGCACATGCCTTGTGTATGTAAATGGCCTGTGATAGTGTTAGTATGAGGATTGCGGATCACTAACGTAGTACTGTGGATGAAGAGAAGTGACACAAGGCTACAACATGAATTAAATATTTTTAAAAAGTATCACTTCAGCTGCCAGTCTGTCTCCGGCTGTATGTTGAGTTGTGTTTTCAGCACAAACTGGAGTCTGTTCATGATTAATTGCTCCCACATCAATGTTTAAACAAGTGGCACGCTACAGGTGGCCTGTTCAGAGGGAGTTTGAACCCTGAGGCTGGCAGCTCTTTGCCCTCTCACTGTCAAGCTGCATGTTATCGTCCTCCTCACTGCGAGCCTCTCTGCGTCCCTGCTGCCCTTTGTACGGCCCAACCAGATTTACTTGTGTGTCTGCATGCACAAGTGTGTGTGCGCGCTTGTGATATATAATGGCACCCTCAGTGCAGCCAATTGGGAGCCGCGTGCCTGCACTTGACGGGAGGACCCCATTGTCTTTGAAACAACAAAGTAGAGGAGTGTGATTTCTATTCCCAGTCATGTAAGCTGTCGATGAGAGTCCATTTATGGCTGAGACTAGTTTTTACAGCGCTTGGGCTAAAATCTTTTCTTATTTGAGCACACAGGAATTTCACTTTTTTTTTTTTTTTCATTTTTAAAGAGGTCACCTGAGGTCATCCACATTGTCCACAGACTGAAAACAAAGCGCATACTGTACGCACATCGTCTGTTCCATTGTCTGACCACCGCCATGGACAGACAGGAGACACACACACGCTTGTGTTTTAACAGCTTGCATAGCTACTGCCCTCTCTGTGGCTTGTGTTAGTGAATATCATGCTACAAACAAACAATGGGCCGGCCCCCTGGCATGCCTCTCTTTATGTGGAGAAGTGTGTTCGAGGCTCTCAGGTTGCAGTAATAGCTGCAGCAGAGGTGCTATCACTGCTATCACTTTAAAGCACACCACTCCAATTCTGGGCCTTATTTAAAGTTAAAGTGTTTGTGCTCCCTTGTACACTTTCAACCATCGATATCCATCATAGACTGTGTATAAATAATGGATGTAGTCACCTATTACTGTGTTGGCATCGAGTTTGGCGTTACGGCTGTCACCATCTTGCTTTACGTCTATTGTTATCTTTGTTTTGAGAGACCATATTTGGACTGGGGAGGATGGGTGTTTTTAAAAATAAAAAAGTAACTCTAAAACAAAATGTACATTACTTAATGGAAAAAATAACAGCTGGCTCCTCTGAGTGTTTTTTACTACAACCGACATTTTTAAATTGCCAAAATGTTCAAATAAACTTGAAAGTGTCAAAGTACTGAGATGAAAACAGACCAAAAAACGGACAACAACAAAGTTCCCGACTCTCTAGATGTACAGAGTGCTGTGGATATGCATTGTTTAGCTACGCTTATATCCTGATTGTCAGCTCACCATGTTAGTGAACTGTCAATCACAATCATATCATATGCTTCTTTGGACCATTATTCACACAAGTAACATCATATTATTACTAGCGAATGAGACCATAATCTATCCATGAGAATTTTCTCTGAGGTGATAAAACAGGTAGGAAGTAGTCTCATTTTGTACTGAGATAGAAAGGGATCGGAGTTCTTTTGCAACCACCGTTATCGACCCCTGTAGGATTTTTAGAAGAATGCAGACTTACGGCACTTCAGGTTTGCTTCACTGCTCAGACCGGGAGGTTGCCGCCTGAACAAAGATAATGCAGACAAAAAGAAAACATCATGTATAACTGGAGTGAAATTAACTTAGTAAGAGACTAACTCACTAAACCAGGTGTCTCCACTTAAGCCAATCAGGAGGACACTCTCTGCATTAAGTCCTGGTCAGAGTCGGGTCATCCAGTTCATCTGCACTCCCTCCTGTGATGTTAGTGTCTCATGGGAGATTGATTACCATCTGACAGAAGTTTATGTGTTTGGATGTTTCTGTTTTTTGACTCGTGATCAATCGGTGTTCTTGGAATTTCCTAACATTGCAATTAAGACTTAAATGCCCGATCTCTTTCAGACATGGTGGTGTTGGAGCGAGCGTCGGGGTTCGCTCCCTGGCCTCCATCCCCTCGCTGCCACCGGCGGTAGCAGAGTTTGTGAAGGGAGCGGTGGATGAGTGTAAGCCTGCCGGCGTGCACGTGGTGACGGGGACACCGGAGGAAACGGCCAACATCCTGGCAGGTCTGGAGAGGGACGGGATGGTCAAGAGGCTTCCCAAATATGAGAACTGGTAAGGTCTTGCATTTGTTGGTGTGTTTCTTTCAGGCAATTTAGTGTTTTTATTTAAGTTTTTTTTGCATGATGCCCTGATTCCTGCTCTGTTTTGCAGTTGGTTGGCACGCACAGACCCAAAGGATGTGGCTCGGGTGGAGAGCAAAACTGTGATCGTGACCAAGAACCAGAGGGACACGATCCCGATCCCTGCTGCAGGAGTGAAGAGCCAGCTGGGCAGCTGGATGAGCGAGTCTGACTGGAATAAAGCCAGAGAGGAGCGTTTCCCCGGCTGCATGGCAGGTACGCCGCAGGGAAGGAAAGAATTGTTTGTCCTGTGACACCAGGTGTTTTCAACTTCCTTTGAATGCTTTAAACGTTTTGAATGACCTGTTGAGGTCTAACCAATACTGCATTGTTTGCACCCAGCAGTCTTCTTCTTTAATTGCCATTGTTGACATGTTACCGCGCTTTTTTGTATGTCAGCCCTGGCAACTCAGCAAACAGCATAAAAGTTTGAAATAGGAGCTTGGTTGAAGAAAATGATTGTCAAAACATTGTTCTGTAATACTGCAAGCATTTATCAGTCTTGCAATTTTATCAGCAAATATTGACCTATCAGAGAAAAATCAGGTATCTGCTTGGGGTAATTAATAAATGGTGTAATATAGCTATTTATTTAGACGGTTTTATTTATTTTGTAATTAAATGACCAGCATGAAAGTGATACTTAACATACTCTATGACTATATTTTGGTTATTAATTATTGTATTTCTTCATTATTTAAATAATCTAGCAACTGGCTTTATACTGAACATACAGCACTAATGTATTTGTATGTATTCGTAATTTTCTCAGTGCTCATTGCTACAATTGGTCGAATATGTAATGAATAACATGTATAATATTGAATATATTGTAATAAAGTATATGAGAGCAGCCTTCTGAGTGCATATGCATAGTAGTATTGTTGCAATAAGCATTGTGCAGTCCACAAAGAGAAGACATATTTTCAATTGCAAATTTAAAAAATCCACAAAATCGGCCTCCACATCGGTAATTATTTTTGAGTTATAACTTCAAAAATCCCATGGTGGTTGAGCTCTTGCTACACGTTTGATGAAGTCCACTGATTACCTTTGGGAATCGTGATATAAGCACCTTAACAGTTGTTGATATGGACTCATGGCTGCCGTGTTACTGTGTCGTCTCTGTAGGTCGGACCATGTACGTGATCCCCTTCAGTATGGGTCCTGTGGGCTCCCCTCTGACGAAATACGGTGTCCAGGTACCGACTGCTCCTCCATACTTGATACTCAGGAGACAAAGCATGCAATAAAGCAATAAGCCCGACCAATGCTTTGATGTGTTGCTATAAATAGCTGTGATTTATTATAGTCATTTATCACACAGTATATTCTAATAAATTGCTGTAGCAATTTATGGTTATTGCTCACTGAATGTTGTAGATCAGGGTGATAAACATTTTGCTGTGTTTGAAGGTGACGGACTCACCGTATGTTGTGGCCAGTATGGGAATCATGACACGTATGGG
>CAFUXE010000880.1:159078-174338 GCA_903364295.1 Serranus cabrilla | reverse complement strand
TTTTTACCATAGCGGTCATCCAGCAAACGGAGGACGCCGATAGTCAGCAGGTGTTGCTCTCGCAGTAAATTAGGGGCCATTTTCAGTTTTAGTTGAGCAGTTGTTTCACAGTTGAAAAGTTTCGCTGTCAGTCTTCAGATGTCTAATGAACTGTCAAAGCCGATGAATCTGCTAATATTACAGCGGCGACACACGTCAGAACATCACCATGACTACCAGACATCTCACTAAACTGGGGTCTAATTATTATGGGATTTTATTATTATTTACATGCCTATTATTGTCAATCATTTTCTGTTTTGTGTGAGATTTAATTTTAAATTAAGTCCTGATCATATCGGAGCTGAAACAGTGTATTAACTGAGCAGTAAAAATAATATTGATGATGATCATTCGTTTAATCGTTATTAATATAATGCTTTTACATTATTAAGCCTTTTATTAGTAGGTACTGGTTGATTTAAAAGGCTGCATAACTTACCCTGCAGTAGAGATAATCCTGATGATTTATTTGACCATGCAGAGAAAAAACGGGTCTGCACCGATTCACTTCATGTAAAAACACACGTCAATAAATTAACAGATCCCGGTGTTACAGTTAATGAATGTCCCCGCTACGTTAAATTATAACCCATGCGCAATCTGTAGGCCTGGACTTATTTTGATCAAGGAGAAATACGTATAGCCTACCGTGAGAAAAAAGTATACGGGACTATTGAAAAAAAAAAAAAACCTTTAATAAATAAATCGGTTGCATTGTGTGCCTCAATCAGCAACCATAAAAAACAAATGAACACATATATACATCTTGAAATACATCGAAAAATAAACAACTACACGATTAAATCAATAGATAAATAAATAGCAATATCCTTAGTTTATAGCAGAAACAGAGAAACAATCAGATTTAAATCAGACAGTTTGTGAATTTCAGCAGCAGACTCAGGACCGAACTGAAATAGTCTGAACTCTTCCTGCTCACACCCTGTGAGTGAGGAAGTCCCTATGATGCTGCTTAAACTAATCAGGGTGCAAATACGTATATGTATTTAAAGGTGATTTCATCAGTTTACACACTGGAAGCCTGTAAGTCTCATCATGTACATTGATACAAAGGAAGCAGCTGTTGCTGCACTGTGTGGATGTACATGTATGACAGTAGAGACAATTGATTTGTACAGTTGAATTTGGATTTCAAGACTTGAATATGAAATACATTTACTGACCAACTTCCTCTGAATACTCAAAGTTCTCAGCATTTTCTCAGGGCTGGGTTCAAACAGCCTCAGTGCAGCTCAGACCACTTCTCTTTTACCACCGCATGCTTTTACCACGCGGCATCTTCAGCATCAAGACAAACACACAGTCACAGAGATGGCACAGGGTTTCTATCTGTGTCCGCATTCATGAGAATGTGATGTTTGTACTGCGAGCCACTGTCCGAAACTTTACGTACTGAATGTTTACTACAAATATAAAACCAAATGTGTCTGAAAGCAGGAAACATGTTTCCTTGTCCTGAATACTCACAAGCTCTTCACGTGTAGAAATAATAGAGCAGTTATCATGAACACCAGTGGACGAATGTAACTGAGTACATTTACTCAAGTATTGTGCAAATTTAAGTCTTTTCTTTTCATGACTTCTACTCCACTAGAAGTGGAGAACATCAGGAACATTTCAATGCACATTTTGAACATAATCTTTTTTCCAGTTAGGTAGGAGTACTTTTAATCATAAACAAAAACCAAACGACTTTACAAAAAGCTTTTTAACCACAAACAGAAAACAAACAAACAAACAAATAAATAAAAAACAAATCAACACAGTTTTTTGTTGGCATAAATTAAAATATTTCACTCCGTCTGCTTCTTCATCAAAATAGAAATATTTTTACACACAATTAAAACACATTGAGTAAAAAACTATAATTATCATTACATCATAAATCTGCACAATATTACTCAAACTGATGATGAAGTATATTATATTAGAGTTCTCTTCTCTCCTGTTTGCACATCATTATGTTACCAATATTTAGCCAAGCAAAGCTATTTGTAGTTTAAGAAAAAAAGAAATAGGAAAAATGCCATTTATAGTGAATATGAACATTCTTGAATCTCAATCCCTCTGTTGACGTAGTCGGCTTCTTCTGCGTCCTGTACAAATGAAACAATCACCATCGTCTTTAAAGGATTTCTTCTGTACGTATTGTTTGTCTTGATAAAAGAAACCTTTGCTCTTTCATAATAAGAGCTTTTGTCCCTTTATTCAAAGACATTTTACTGTGAAAGAGTCGTGTAGCTGTAACTTACCTTCACTGGTTTGTTGCAGCATCTTGATCTAAACCACCTGAATGAAAGGACATGGAATGAAAAAAATGTGAATTTATATTAAACATTTCAAGGAGAAAAATATTTAGCTGCGAATTATCCAATCATAGAAAAGTTTGTCTCACCACTCAAAGATGATGAGTGTAATGTAGAGTGCCACGATTCCCAGGATCTTCACAGTAACGTACACATCAACCCCAAACTCTGGATGATCTGGAACAAGACAGCAAACACCACAAACCTGAGTTCCTTCTGTTTATCTCAAATAGCGACTGGTTTCTTACATTTTTAGAGAATAATTTCAATAAAAATGTTAACCCTTACAGGGTACTCAAGCAAACAAACCAATAAAGTAATACAGAAGCACAAAAGGCAGTGTTGGGACCACAGCTGGTTTGAATGTGAAGGCAACAGCATTGTGGATCTCTTTGCTCTCCAACAGAGGACACAAACCCCCAAACTCTGTCCCAGCACAAGGGCTGAGTTACGTTTATGACATGATAGTTTCACTGGTCAGAAAGAACCTCTGTAACATAGGAAGTCTCAAAGGAAATAAAACCCTTCAATGCACACTCTTTTACTGTTTTTCCTTCAGCCTCTCCCTTGAGACACAGACCCCCAGAGGAGGGGTTTTTTCTCCTCCTTCAGAGGACAGATTTGGGGCCCATTGCTGAGATCTCCCTCCAGAGATCAAATCAAGATTTTGAGTACTGAACACAAGGTTTACTACAACAGTGGTCAGTCCAGAGACAACAATTGGACATTCTCACACACACACACACACACACACACACACACACGCACTACCTGCAATATTAATCCATGGTGACGTCTGATTACCCAGATCATTTGTGGCCACACAGTAATAATCTCCTTCATCAGTGACATTATATCTGTAAAACTGTCCTTCAGCTACACTGATGGCTCCATCTGTGCTGTTCCTGAACCAGGTGAAGCGGCTGACGGGAGGTTTGGCTCTGCTGGAGCAGGTCAGGTTCACCCAGCTACCTGCTGACACCAAACCTGATGGACTGACGGACACTGAGGTGTTCCTGGGAGCATCTGAGGAACATGAGAGATGAACTTTATCATTAAAACCAGCTGACATAAGCATGAATCATCATGTGCAATAACAAACAGTGGTTGTCTCACATGAAACACTGAGAGTGATTTCTCCTGCTGCTGTCTTCACATCTTTTCCTTCATCCACAGGATATCCTGCAGAACAGCTGATGTTGAGTCCATCATGTGTGTCTGACAGAGTGATGGTCTCCTGGATTTTCGTTGTAAAGGTTCCATCTGTGTTTTGCTCTGTGATGCTGTGAGGGTCTTGTTGGAGAGTCCAGGTGAGTTTAGGAGGGGAGTGTGGACAGGGAGTGGAAGCTGAGCAGGTTAGAGTGACAGACTGATTCTCCTTCAGATCATTCACATCACTTGAGATCTCAATCCTGGGCCTCGGAGCAGAATCTGTAGGTTTTCATCAAACACAGGTTTTGCAGTAAAGAAACAGCTTCTAATTCTATTCTCAGCAACAACAAAAACTCACTTCAAATCCAATGTTGACTCTTAAATAAGTATATAAATGAACACTTTGTACTGCTTTTCAGTTAGAGTTTAATCAGATTCTTAATACAAAACAATATCATTATGGATTGCCTATGGATGAATAATACTTTCTTACCTTTAACTGTTATTTGAAGAGGGTCACAAGCAGCTGTTGCCTTGAATGACGGGTTCTCAATTCTGAAGTAGTATGTGTTGGTGTAATTAGTGATTAAACTGGAAAATAAAGTGGTGCAGTTTCTCTGACTCAGGTCTCCAGTAAGACTCAGTGGGTAGATGTTATTATTCTTTCTACTATTGAAAATCACATTTTCTTTTCTGCTGTTAAAATATGGATTACTTTTAATCCACACTCCAAAGGTTGTTTTTCTGCTCACAAACTCTTGTTTTGATCCAGCACTAAATGTACACGGGATTTGCAGACAAGATCCACTCAGAGCTTCCATCTGCGTTGGTGCATCAATGGATAGGGATGCTTTGTAAGAACAAGCAGACAAACCCCCTGTGAAACAAACTGAATCATTTTCATTTGAACAACGTCTGTATAAAACATTTCACTTTGCAGTCAGGACATGAACAAACAGCTCACCTGGAAGGAAGAAGACACTCAGCAACATGTTGGCTGTCACCATTTTCACTCTGTGGACTGTAATGACTCTCATCACCTGGATTAGACAACAAGTCAATCTTTTAATAAAAAGCCTTTTTAAATAAAGCATTCATGTTCTTTTGAAGTCATATAATTATATATAACAAGTGGCTGGTTCACTGTCCACTCCTTATTTTTTAAACTGAAGTTAACCCAATGTCATTTCAACATGACAGCACAAAATACTCAAATAAGATAATAACAGATTTTACTTTCTATTCTCAACAATAATGTTACGTTGACTGACAAAACAAAAGTTTCTTACCGGAAAGTGTTATTCGAAGAAGGTCAAAAGTGGCTGTCCCAAGAAATAGTAAATCCTCAGTTCTGAAGTAGTAACTGTCTGTGCAGCTAGTGATTCAACTTGAAAATAATGTGGTGCAGTTTCTCTGACTCAGATTTCCAGTAATATTCATTGGAGATATATTATCCATTTTGCTGACTGTTTTTCTTTCACATTCCAATTGCTGATGTCATCCAGCACTAAAGTTACATGGGATTTGGAGATCCTCTCAGTGCTTGCATCAGTTGAAATCAGATGATCAACTTTATGTGAAAAAAGTCTATATGATGTAAATACACACAACATACTTAGGTATTAGGTACTCTACTGTTACTTCTGCTGTGTTTACATACTGTGGTTTAAATGAGATGTCACCACTTTCTCTCTCTATTGTGTAATGAGTGACAGTCGTCACCTGAAAGAATATCAGAAAAAAAATTAAACAAACCCCAATGAATGAGTGACTCCTCCACTACAAAGAAATATATTATAGAGCTTCAAAGGAACTAATGAACAGAACAAATAAGAGACTTTCTGTCTTAATAAACAAGCAAGGAGACTTACTTTCT
The DNA here is from genome assembly GCA_903364295.1 of Serranus cabrilla. Lineage (NCBI taxonomy): Eukaryota > Metazoa > Chordata > Actinopteri > Perciformes > Serranidae > Serranus > Serranus cabrilla. Next base: position 168,941 of record CAFUXE010000880.1, on the reverse strand, counting down.
GCTAAAGGTTTTGCAAGGTCCACAGAAAGTGTCATGATTAAGTTATTGCAGAGGGATGTCACACTTCCCAATTGCAGCGCACGTCATTTAATAATCAGACTTACTGGATATGAGCTGAATGAAATACTGTAGAAATACATCACTCTTGAGGAAGTCAGATTTTAACACACAACTAGGGCCAGTCGAGGATAAAATCTGCATTTTGGATAGAAAATAACAATAATAATAATAATATAAAAAAATAATATGGTGATAATGTTTTAATAATTAAGAACAATGAATTGGAGATTATTGATTTCTTACTGTTAAAACTATATTTACTTCACCCCACGGTGGGAGTGAAGTATTGTTTTGGGTGGCGGTGTCTGTCTGTCTGTCTGTCTGTCTGTGTGTCCGCTGCATATACATCCTCTGGCCAACAGAGGGTGCTGTGGGGTGAAGACTGCCATCTCTGATTGCCTTGTTTTGTATTGTTTTGTATATAAATTAATTAGAAAACATTCAAAAAGGAGAGTGTGTGAAGAGTACATCAAATATATGCAAAGACAAATTTAAGCAATGCATTTGTTGATAAATGTTACGTGCCAGAGGGATTGTGTTGTTTGTGTGTGGTTCTGCCTCTCCTCCCCCTCCTTTCTGTTTCTTCCAGGTGTAAACGACCTGATTGGATCCACCTGTGGAACTGATTTCCACCTGCTGAGCTGCCAATCAGAGGTGGTGTGTGGCAGTTTAAAAGGGCCCACATTCAGGATCACCGGTGGCTGCCATTTTTTCCTTTGTTAATCTCTGTCTGTTAGACTTGTGTTTTTTTTCTTTGGAAAACATTGACATTTTTATGTGCAACACTTGTGGTGGGGAGGTTGGGACGTTAGGTAAGTTGGGTACCCTACATTCGGCAACACGTAGGTACATTTCTGTTCGACACATTAGGTTTATTGGTTGGTGCTACACATGTAGTTATTTCAAATCTGTTTGTTGAGAAGCCAGTTAGGTCTTTGTTTCCTGATTTTGTTTTGTAGATACCAGAAGTTAGTCAGGCCTGGTTTTGTTTTCTTGCTTTCAATTATTTGGCATCACCACTTTGTCCCATTCCTCCCACCCAGTTTGTGAAGCTTTGTTGAATATTTTTTTGTTGGAGCACTGTTAAATAAACTCAGTTACTTTTCACATCACATTGACTCCTGTATTACTTTGGTTGTTGTGTTGCTATCCTCATTTTGAGACAGGGGATGTAACAATAAACAAGTTACTTTATTTTCTCTAAGATGATTAAATCAATCAATGTAAACCTGTAAAAAATATTGTTAAAAGGAGATTTTAATATATTGTGTACTGCACTCATCAACCAATAATTCGCACATGCAGGAAGCACAGAGTTTATGCTGACTTGTGCACAGTTTTTATCAATGTGCAATGCAGAGCTGACCAGAGCCACTGTGATCAAAATGCTATGATTATTATAAATCCTTTTTTTTATGCATTTGATTCAGCAGTTGGATACATATCTACAAACAACACAAATGCAAGCTTTATCTTTCCTCACCCTCTGAAATATCTATTTAAATCATTCTTTTTTTCTTTTGAAAAACAATTCTCCTTGTTGCACTGCAGTCCGTAATACGTTTTATTTGGAGTAATTTACATAAAATATGTATCTTGTATAAACATTACAAGTCTTGTACACAACATATAATGTAAAAAAAAAAATGTCATCGTTCACAAACAGTGCATATTTTCATTGCTTTTTTTTGTCTTTTTGCTTTAGGGGTCATGCTTCTGTCATACGACAATCCCTGCTTTCCCCATGAAACACCTTTAGGCAAACATATTCCCTCATGTTGAGAAATGGGGGTGTGGCAGTATGCTGATTGCAAACACCAGACACGTACATGTAAGTATACAATTATTCTGATTCATTCGCATAGTGGTCAGAACTTAAATCCAATAGTAATTTTGCATATGCACTTATTTTCTGTTCCAAGTATATTTTTTGAGTAATTTAAATACAAATAGCTATATGATAAAAATGGCAAAAATATATACAAACAAAACAAGGTTATGCAACAATGCCATGTCTAATAATGAGAAAACACAAAACAATACAACACAAAAACATGTCCAAAATAAATATAATCTTGTTCAACACTGTTAATTTCTGTCTTCACTTTGGGACATTTATATGCACACATTTGACTTATAAACAACAAATCAGGAATAATAAAAATAAACTGCTGTGTGAGTTCAGCACACTCATATAAACATGTTATAGAAGCCCTGAGAAAGAAAACATTTTTGGGGGTCTGATCTAAATAATGTTGCTCTTGTGTTCTTGAGTTTGACTGCATATATTTTCTGAGTAATATTTTTGCATCCGTGGAAAAAAAGGTGAAAATGTTTTAAATTGTGTTAATTTGTTTGTCAGGATAATTTTTTAAGTGTTTGTTACAGTAATACTCATATTGGCCACAAGAGTGTGCCACTACCCCCTGTTCTAGATTGGACTAAAACATTAATGTTTTCTTCCAGGTGAGTTTACATTTTTTTTGCATGCACTCTAAACACAAGCATGCTGTATATTGTGTGCTAGTAATGTATGTAACATTACTAACTCTTTCTGGTACAAAACGCGTTTTGAATTAAAACAGACCTGAATGAATTTTTTGTTGACAAAAATTATTTTGTTGCACTTGTTTTGACAGAACACATGAGAAAAATAAAGCAGAAAGATTATCATCTATTTTATAGGTGAAAAAAAAAAGGAAAAGAGAAAGATTGCCCTTGCAAAACCTTATAAACAAGTGGTTTTGCAAGATTGCCCTTGCAAAACCACTTGTTTATAAGAAAAACACCATTTTTCACACTTGCCTCTCAGGACTTCCGTTAAAGTAAACTGTAGGCAGTGAAGACAGCTTTAAGGCACATTACATATGAATTATATATACATATTTATATATATATATATATATATTAGCAACATCTCTCATTTTTTCTTCACTTGAGCGTAGAGATCCTCTGCCCCCTCGGCTGTCTGTGCAAAGCTGTTTGCTTTCTCGGACACTTTGACCTCTGCGTACAGCGTGTCCTGCTGCTGTCCACCGTCCTGCTCCGAGGACGGTTCAGCTGTCCGCTTGGAGAAGTCGATCTCTCCATAATGGATGTCTTCTTCTACTGTCTTACTTGCTGGCTCTTTATCAGTCAGCTCTCCACTTGTTTGACTCTGTAGAAAAAATAAACCAAACAGGAAGTGTTGTGAGGATCCTTCCACATTGACCCGTCTTAATGAGCAAATGTAAAACATTCCGAACACACAGATCCTGAGACTTACCTGAGCCTGCTGTGTTGACTTTAAGCGCCTGGAAGACATTACATTCATTATACTGTGTTTTCAGTTAAACAAACAGTATGGGTTTGGGATAAAATATCTAGAAATAACAGTCACGACTGGACACAGTTTCAGTGAAGATGTACAACATGTATAAAGATTTACATATGAAAATTAGTTCATACCAGGTTTACTTAAAACTTAAGAAAAGTAGCTAGATCACGACCCAGAAATGAGTCTCCTGGGTAAAAGCCTGGCAACAGACCAATCCATCCACCACAAACTCCTCCCTATGTGACCTTGACCAGCCTGATGCTGAAGCAAAATGTCCTGAAAACATTTCATTTTAACATATCTGCAGTTGAAATGTACAATGATTTTTTCCTACTGACGGGGAATTTATGACACTTACCAAACAAAGACAACCAGGCCGATGAGTACCATGATCCCAATGATTCCTCCAAGAACTCCCCCCCATAGTAGAGAGTTTTCTTCACCTCAAGACAAGACAACAAAACCAATATAAGTGCCTTAAAGAATGAGTTATAGATAAGAAAGTGTTCATGTAGTATTGCTGGAGTCTCACTTTTTGTATTTACCTTCAATAGTCAGACGGATCACTTGTGATGTCCCATTCCCAAGATCATTTGTAGCCACACAGTAATAATCTCCTCCATCAGTGACATTAAGGCTGTAAAATTGTCCTTCAGCTACACTGATGGCTCCATCTGTGCTGTTCCTGAACCAGGTGAAGCGGCTGACGGGAGGTTTGGCTCTGCTGGAGCAGGTCAGGTTCACCAAGCTACCTGCTGACACCAAACCTGATGGACTGACAGACACTGAAGTTTCCTTGGGAGCATCTGAGGAACATGAGAGATGAACTTTATCATTAAAACCAGCTGACATTAGCATGAATCATCATGTGCAATAACAAACAGTGGTTGTCTCACATGAAACACTGAGAATGATTTCTCCTGCTGCTGTCTTCACATCTTTTCCTTCATCCACAGGATATCCTGCAGAACATCTGATGTTGAGTCCATCATGTGTGTCTGACAGAGTGATGGTCTCCTGGATTTTCGTTGTAAAAGTTCCATCTGTGTTTTGCTCTGTGATGCTGTGAGGGTCTTGTTGGAGAGTCCAGGTGAGTTTAGGAGGGGAGTGTGGACAGGGAGTGGCAGCTGAGCAGGTTATAGTGACAGACTGATTCTCCTTCAGATCATTCACATCACCTGAGATCTCAATCCTGGGCCTCGGAGCAGAATCTGTGGTTTCAAATCAAAGACAGATTGTGTATTGAAACACACAGAACAAGACTTAGCACCTACAGCCATACCAGCAGCTCTGTGAAGCTGCACGTTAAGCCCAATGCTAATGTTGGTGTGCTAACATGCCACAATGTCACTGTTACCAGGTTTGAAGCCAAATGACATAACAACATGCAAATCATTTTGATGCTTCACTACTTGTTAGTAGGGAGAATAATTACTTTAATAATAATAATATTTTTTTCCTCACTATGCACATCAGTTATTGCACAATAAACTCCCGTGAGAAGTGGCTTCAGGGCACCAACACCACTAGTTATGTCACTGATTTTGGTGAAAGTGGATCATATTTATAGAGAAAATGTTATTCTCATTGTTGTACTCCAGCTGCTCTGCCTCAGCTTTCAGTGATTTTGATATTTCCTGATGGACAGATGTAAAGTTTTACTTGTTGTTAAAGTAAAGCTCACTGCTTATTGCTGCTAACTGTGAGTTAGCCGTTAGGTCAGGAAGCCATGGACTCGGGCGAGTGAGCAGCGGACTCTGGTTCAGCATCCTCTACAGACATTAAAGCAGAAGTATAAAGACCAAAGAGGAACCTGAATGACGAAAATAAGAAGGGAAAAAGACGAGGATGCCAGACGCTGCTGGACACGAGTACATCTCAGGCTGGTTTTAGAGAATTTTCTGAAATAAATGGCTGCAGAAAAAACACACAGCTAGCTGGACTTCTTGCTGTTGGACTAGTGATTAATATTAGCTGTCTTGCTATGACTGTTGCTGCACTTGTTTGATGTTAGGCTGTGTTAGCAAAGTGTTATGTGCCAGAGGGTTAGTGTGGTTTGTGTGAGGCGAGTTTAGGTACCCTACATTCGGCAACACGTAGGTACATTTCTGTTAGAGACATTAGGTTTATTGGTTGGTGCCACACATTATTTCAAATTTATTTCAAATCTGTTTGTAGAGAAGCCAGTTAGGTCTTTGTTTCCTGATTTTGTTTTGTAGTTATCAGGAGTTAGTCAGGCCTGGTTTTGTTTTCTTGCTTTCGATTATTTGGCATCACCACTTTGTCCCATTCCTCCCACCCAGTTTGTGAAGCTTTGTTGAATATTTTTTTGTTGGAGCACTGTTAAATAAACTTCAAATTACTTTTACATATCTTATTAACTCCTGTATTACTTTGGTTGTTGTGTTGCCATCCTCATTTTTAAAGAGGAGACGTAACAAAATCTGTTGAGTTGCTAGTTTTGCTCTCTTTTTTTTCATTGGTCTGTGATCCTCCCTTATAATAAAGCAGTTTGTTGGGTGCTCCTTGCCATGTGGCTGATGTCTGAGCAGTTTGAAATTCCCCAGAAAAGACATTTCCTCTGTAAACTTCACACATGGTTTCATTTCAATAATTCTTTCTATCTCAAAAGACAAACTTCTCCAATATTGCACAATTAAAAAAAAGAAAAAGTCTGAAATATGTATCCAGAAAGTACAGAAGTGTCAGTTTATCTTGTGACTCCTGAGAAAGGTTACATAGAAAGTGAACTTGTAAACATGTAGATTTTGTCACTGTTGGTAAATAGTGACTCAGCACATGAGACTTCCCTTTTCTAGTGTTGCAGTAAATGCAACAACTCATGACAATATTAAAAGGAAATATATTTCAGGCAGATATGCAAATCAATAACTGTTTCTGTAACATTCAACGACCACAAAAACATTTGAAAAAACTAAAGCAGAAATTAAAGTTCATGGGTTTGGTTCACAGCTGTTTGACTAAAACTGCAACTGATTTTTTTCCCAAAACAATAATATAATATAATATACTGGAAGCTTAAAAGAAAACTCTCTTACCTGTAACTGTTATTTGACGAGCGTCACAAGAAGCTGTTGCCCTAAATGGCCCGTTCTCTATTCTGAAGAAGTATATGTCTGTGTAATTAGTGAATATAATGGGAAATAAAGTGGTGCAGTTGTTCTGACTCAAGTCTCCAATAAGACTCCTTGGATAGATGTTATCCATGTTGCTGCTGTTGAAAATCACAGCATCTTGATTGTTGGCAAAATCAACAGTATTTCTAATCCAGATGCCAGAGATTGTTCTTGTTCTGTCAAATGGTGGTTGTGCGCTCATGCGAACACTAAAGTTACACGGGATCTGCAGACAAGATCCACTCAGTGCTTCCAGCTGCTTTGGTGCTTCAATGGAAAGGGATGCATCTTCAGGACAAGCAGCCCAGGCACCTGTGAAATCAGACTCGTGATTAATGTATAAAACAATAAATAAAAACCACACACACACAGATCTTGATGAAGTCAGAATAAGCAGTACTGTGGCTTTGTAATGTTACAAAGAGTTTAAGAAATGAATCCACCACCAGCCCAGTGGTGACCAAACCTTCCTGCACTCACCACAAGATTTCCAAATATATCTGCCAGTATTGTCAGAAAAAATACTCGAACAGAAAATTAATTTCTAAATTCTCACTGTAAATGATAAAAGTGACGTCTTCAAATAAGTAACTCACCTGAAAGGAAGAAGACACTCAGCAACATGTTGGCTGTCACCATTTTCACTCTCTGGACTGTAATGACTCTCATCACCTGGATTTACAAACAGCATAATGCAATAACTCCCAAAACATTCAGTTTGCTCTGAACAAGCACAGTTTACTGAGCTCAGTCACACATTTACAAACGACTCTCTGGGTCAGATCGTAATGAAACCAGTAAGTAATGTTGTCTTACCGAAGAAGCAAACATCAATAAGGGTGCGACAGTAAGATCCTGTGGTTCTTTATGAATTTCAGCAGTTCAACAAACCAACTTCCCTTTTCAGCTGTCAAACCAAGTCGACTTCCTATGATTTAAGAACACAGCACAAGTGCAGTTGTTTTTTTTATATAATAGAAATAAAGAAAAGTTCTCACATTTAGTAATCAGATCTCATGAGTGTATATGCTATATAATCTTTGGAAATTGCATAAATCAATGCTGCCCAGCACAGTCCTAGCTGAACATTGTGAGGAGAGAGAAAATAAAAGGAGCAAGATGAACTCAAATTACCTTTAAACCTTGAAGTCATGTGTCTGCATTGAAGGCCATCATTGCAAGTATTTTTTAAAATGTATATGTTGCTGTTATCTTGAGATAATGAATCGCTAACAGACTTCTTCTTTCGAAAAAAAAAAAGCTATTTGCACTTAATGGTAAAGTTTATCAGACATCAGGAGTGGAGCCGTCGTGCTCTGTGGTCAAGGAGGCGCCACTCACATCACATTCAAATGTCCCAGACTGACAGTGATGGAGACTTTAGCCTGTGACTCTGTTCTCCAAATAAGGTGTTAACAAAGGGCATATGTGTTCAGCTATAAACAAACACACATAAATGTATTTAATGACATCATATTCACAGATATAAAGCTTGTTACCTGTGTTCCTTCCTGACAATGACTGATATCTATTTAGTTGATGACAACATACATATGCAAATTCAACCATTTTTAAAGTATAAGTTAAGAGATTTTCCATTTTAAAAGTCTCACTTGTCACTACAAGGGGCTTTTACGTTGAAATATCTCTAAATTGATTCAGGAAAAATGCTTGATTTTGTGTCTGTGTGCACAACCTTGACAGTGTGTAAAACATAAATAAAAACAGAACGCATCAAATTCAGAATGTGTACGTATTTAGAAAGAAAAGCAATATTTCCAGGTTTGAGCTTAAGTGATCTTGTCTTTGTGATGTTCTCCGTTGAATGTAGGTGGCAAAAGATTTAAAAATCACTGTGTTTTGTTTTTATAGCATCCCAACTTTTTGGGGATCAAAGTTGTCATCAGAGATGTGAACAGGGATTTGTCAACTGAATATGTCAATCAATCCTCATGTATTTATCTTGTAAGTAGCCTTATTATGTCACTGTCAGCCATATCTGGGACTTTTTTATGCATTTACTTCCTGCTGACTTGACATGCATGACTGGCACTGGTCTCTCGTGAATATCTTGTTGCCTTGACACAAAAAAAACTTGTTCTCTCAAGATAATGGCATATTAAACTTGGGATCTCAAGCTAATGGTATAAAAAATCTGTACTTTTGACAAAGCCATAACAACTGAACTGCTCTGCTTTACTAGAGCTGTTTAATTTAGTTGTTGTGTTATACTGCAAATGTGTGTGCAGAAATGTTTCTGGTGTCACTGAGACTTCCCCCTTTGGGACATGTAATGCTACACTCCACACATGTAAATTCAAAACTAGCACACACATACAACATGATGATGAGTGAAAGTCCCTTTTATTGAACTATTGGCAGCAAAAAGATGTTTTGCTGTACAGGCTCCATGATATTTTTCTCTATAATCTAACATGAAAAGAAAACATCTAGATGAAAATAAGGTATATTTAACATGAATCAAATAAAATCTGTCTTTACACAAAGAAAACATCTCTCAGTTCTTCTTCACTTGAGCGTAGAGATCGTCTGGGCTGTCAGCCGGCTGAGTGAAGCTGTTTGCTTTGACCTCTGCGTACAGCGTGTCCTGCTGCTGTCCACCGTCCTGCACTGAGGCCGAGGACGGTTGAGGTGTCCGCTTGGAGAAATCGATCTCTCCGTAATGGATGTTTTCCTCTTCTCCCTCTGCTTTTTTTGCTGTTTCTTCAACAGCCATCTCTTCACCTGTTGGACTCTGCGAGAATGAGAAAAGTTGCATGTTGTGATCAGCCATGACACAACAGCAAAATATCCTACAGCGTGTTAAGGAATGATGTGTGTGTGTGTGAGTAGCTAGATTTGGAGTTTTGACCCAGTCGTGACACAGCAGTAAAACATCTTATGTTTTGTGTATCTTTATCCACAGTGGGTTGCTAACAGGATATTTGGACACATTTGTTTCACATTTCTTCTGCTTTTTCCTAATGAAGAAACGAGAACATTACATTATTAGGGCCAGGTTTGGGGCTGAACAGTCTCTGGCAATGATAGATTACTTTTGTAGACATGCATTGTTAAGGAGCTTTAAGGTGTTTATACTTGGATGTGGTCAGGGGGTTTCATGGCTCTCAAACACACCAGGGTTGAGATAAAGCTGGCACGTTTTGTCACAACACTGGCAGCTGTTGAAATTTGACTTTAAATTGATCAATCTGCCCCAAAAGCCACATCCTGAATAAGAGTCCTGGCCAGAAGACTTCTACACACCCATACTGAGTCGTAGTTATAGCGCCATATACTGACAACAACAAGTCAGCCATGTGTGACAAGGATCACTTTATTTTCGTGGT
>CAFUXE010000880.1:135594-145752 GCA_903364295.1 Serranus cabrilla | reverse complement strand
CTGTGAGGGTCTTGTTGGAGAGTCCAGGTGAGTTTAGGAGGGGAGTGTGGACAGGGAGTGGAAGCTGAGCAGGTTATAGTGACAGACTGCTTCTCCTTCAGATCATTCACATCACCTGAGATCTCAATACTGGGCCTCGGAGCAGAATCTGTGGTTTCAAATCAAACATTTTACATTCAGAAACAGCATATTACTTTGTAGTAATCAACATCTGTAAATTTGATCGTAAAACTATGAGGAAAACCTTTTGGGACATTAAATGATGTCTTCCCCTTTCGATAAATGTGAAGAATTGATGGAAAATCACCACATGAGACTTCCCCTTTTTTATTCACATAAACATACATTATTTTTAATAGTAATGCAACACATATATACTATTTCATACAATATGTATTGTAAATATAATATGTAGTAAAGAAACGTTTTCTCTATTCGAACTTTTTTAATGTCTTGACTGATCACTTGCTGGTAACATTTGCCCAAAACTGACCCTGGTGATCATCCTGCATTTGAAATTTCACAACGAAGCTTGCGTTATATTTCCACCTAAATGAAAATAAAACTCTCTTACCTCGGACTGTTATGTGAACAGGGTCACAAGAAGCGGTTGCCTGGAATCCTGGCTTCTCAATTCTGAAGAAGTATGTGTCTGTGTATGATGTGAGTAAACTGGAAAACAGGGTGGTGCACTTTTTCTGATTAAGGTTTCCAGTAATATTCATTGGATAGGTGGTGACTCTCCCACCACTGTGGAATATTACATTGTTTGGATATTCACGAAATCTTGAGTCATTTTTAATCCACACTCCGGCGGTTGGTGTTGTGCTGTCGAATTCCTTATTTGGTTCGGTGCGAAAGTTACATGGTATTTGCAAACAAGATCCACTCAGTGCTTCTATTTTCTCTGGTGCAGTAATCATTAGGACTGCTCTCCTGTTACAAGTTGCTCGAACTCCTGTGAAACCAGTTACATAATTCAAATATTATGGAAAAATTCTGCACGAAAGCAACATTCATGATTAGAAAAAGAAACAGTAAGTTATGAGCTCGTCTGTTTCCCCCTTTTTTTGTTAACAATATCTCTGTAAAACTTGCTCTATCTCAAAATGAAGTTTAGATTGTAAATAAATCATGTAACAAACAGCTCACCTGAAAGAAAGAGGAGGCTCAGTAATATGCTGTTTGTCCCCATGTTCACAGACAGACACGGACTCTCTGGATTTGCAAACACAATAACACTTTACTTTATTAGGCATATCACTCATGCATTCACTGTAAAGCAAAGCAGCTTCCCTTACTCAACTTTAAACTTTCCCTCTACAACCACCGTTTGTTTTAACAAGTAACAATTCACATCTGCAGAGCTGTGCATTAAAATATATATAAAAAGAGAAATGAAACGCAGAGTTTAGCAAATGTTTCCTTACCGAAGGAGGCCACAGCTGAGTTAAATTAGGAAATGTTATTTTTAGAAGAACCGCGACTAACCACCTAACCGAGCTGTTGAAATATGAAAGAAGGAGGACTTGCTGTTTAAGATAAGCAGTTTGGTGGCGAAGCTGATAGACATCACATGACCCCCATGACTAAAATACTGCAGTTTTGTCCTCAGTGTTTTTTAAAAATGAGGAAGTCAGATATTTCGACATCGTCAAATCTTTAGGTTGCAAATAACATTATTCATTGCAAGCCTTCCTATTTATGTATATACATACTGTATATAACTCAAAATCATAAAGAAATATTGGAACAGGTGAACGTATATACTTTATGTAGCTTGTTGTAACAATGTGTCCATTAAAATCTGCTTAAAAACAGTTTAAAAAATATTTTTGATTTCATTTAACACCCTTTACATGCATCCAATGGAAACTCGAGCTTAGAAATTACATTTATTTACATCATCTAAGCATCATTTTGAAATGTTAAGACATAAAGGAAATTTCAGGTGCAATGAATCAGTTCAACTTCTTTAAAAAAAAGTTGAAATAAAACACCTTGTTGTAAGTGGCACACTAAGACTTATTTATACAGAAAAACAGCACATCAAGTTGCTTTCATAGCGAATGTGACATCTTCCTCCTCTTCTTCTTTCTGGCTCATGTTGGTTGCAACTCAAATGCAGCGTTGACATAGTCTGCTTCCGCTGCGTCCTGTGGAAATAAAACAACACAGAGTGATGTCAGTGCAGCTGAAGGAGTTGTAATATACCAACTGTGCTACAGTTGTGTTGGTGTCACAACACTCACATTACAGAACAGCAAAAGATGCTTGTTGTATAGTCTTCATAAGGTAATAATAACATTTCTGTGAGAGGTCAAAGAGGACAAAAAGGCTCTTTTGCAGAAAGTGCTTTTTACTCTTGTGGATATACTGTATGCAGTTTTCATCGCTGATTTTAATTTCTGGGTATTCATTTCTGATGTTCTGTCATTTGAATCTGTTTTATCAGAAGAATAAATTGAACTGTAAAGCATTATGACATTCAGGTTTGTTGGCAAAGAAATAGCTGGTTTACACCTGCAGCAGAAACAGACAACTTAAGCATTTAGTTGGAGTTGTGTTTTTAGCATTAACGCCTGAATAGTGCTCGCTAAATTAAATGTATATATATTTTTCCTAAGATGGCAAGGGCATGACCTGCGCTACTCTGCCTCTGATTGGCTAACCCATATAATCTTTAACCAGTCTCACTCCTTTCAGGCTGAAAGTCCAGAGCTCAACTTGTTATATTATTGTTATAAAAGCCAACTGAGGTGATCATAAAGATGATCACCTGATGATAAAATACCTTATCTGGTGGATTCATTGATTTGGTGGAGCTTCGTGATCTGAACCAGCTGGAAGAAAAAGATGATGGAATTAAATGTGTTTTTCTGTTGTTCATGCTCAATACATTCTCATCATATACCAACGTTTTGTCACAGGCCTCTGCATCTGATGCAGACGCACATAAAGCAACTTTCTTTTAGTTTTGGACGTGTCAGGGACGGTGAGTTCTTTACTGCTCAGTACATGCGTGGTGGCTTTTAAAAAAATAACTATTACTAGAAGTTTACATTACAGTCAATGACTGTGTTACACATGGTAAAGGGTGCTTTGTGTGTTGGTCCTGCAGTTATAATAATAATAATAATACATAACATGTATAAGCACCTTTCTAAGCACTCAAGGACACTTTCAAAAAACAACACGGAGTGAAAACAAGACACAAGAAGTAAAACAAAGCAAAGAAAGGGTGGTGCAGTAACAAAAAAAAAGCAAATACTGTCATACTTTGGTGATAATGATCTGTCTGATTCAGCCAAACCACAGTTAAATTAGACTAATTAGGGTGTTGCTGAAAATGATCATATTATAGAAGGTTTGTCTCACCACTCAAAGACGATCAAAGTAGTGAGGAGCGTCACGATTCCCAGAGTCTTCACTATGACCTGAACGCCAACAGCTCCAGACTGTTGATCCCCTGCAGCACAAGAGCATGCTGACACATAAAATAATGAGAAGAGATCAGTTTCCTTGCCTCCTGCTATCACTGTTGTAAAGAAAATGTCTTAAATGTTTTCCATCATTCAGTATTTACCTTCAATATTAGGACGGATCACTGCTGACGTGTGATTACCCAGATCATTTGTAGCCACACAGTAATAATCTCCTCCATCAGTGACATTAAATCTGTAAAATTGTCCTTCAGATACACTGATGGCTCCATCTTTGCTGTTCTTGAACCAGGTGAAGCGGCTGACGGGAGGTTTGGCTCTGCTGGAGCAGGTCAGGTTTACCCAGCTACCTGCTGACACCAAACCTGATGGACTGACGGACACTAAAGTTTCCTTGGGAGCATCTGAGGAACATGAGAGATGAACATTATCATTAAAACCAGCTGACATAAGCATGAATCATCATGTGCAACAACAAACAGTGGTTGTCTCACATGAAACACTGAGAGTGATTTCTCCTGCTGCTGTCTTCACATCTTTTCCTTCATCCACAGGATATCCTGCAGAACAGCTGATGTTGAGTCCATCATGTGTGTCTGACAGAGTGATGGTCTCCTGGATTTTCGTTGTAAAGGTTCCATCTGTGTTTTGCTCTGTGATGCTGTGAGGGTCTTGTTGGGGAGTCCAGGTGAGTTTAGGAGGGGAGTGTGGACAGGGAGTGGAAGCTGAGCAGGTTATAGTGACAGACTGCTTCTCCTTCAGATCATTCACATCACCTGAGATCTCAATCCTGGGCCTCGGAGCAGAATCTGTGGTTTCAAATCCAACAGTTCATAGTGGCGTGGTCCATACTGGAAGTCATGTTAAATCAGGCAAATGCTGTATTTTGTGACCTTATAGTCACTGGCAATGCAACTTCTGCCATCAAATTTATTGTAAAATATATTTTTTTCACACTGTACCTTTCCTCATTTCAAGAAACGGCTGCTGAACAGACCCATCAATCATGGTTTTTCCCCAAACATATTCCAGTATATCCCTTCTTTGATTATTATTATTATTATTATTATTATTATTATTATTATTATTATTATTATTATTATTATTATTATAATTATTATTATTATTGTAACTTTTAAATAACATTTGATCTGTTTCTTCAGTCTAGCTTTTATTTTAGTCTGTTTTACTACTGTTTATAGCTTATTAATTTATTTTATGACATTTCCACTACTTTTTTTCCGGGTTCGATTGGTCTCAAACTATAAAATTGTTTTTATCTTTTTTGTTGTTTGTCAGTCAACTGTGAAGCACTAAGCTTTATGAAAGAAAGGTCCTCTGGAGATAAATGCTGATTGACTGAGATCTGTATGTGAGCCACATGTAAGGAGACTGACATTAGTGTAAAGCTGATCCTAAGCACAGTCTCACAGAGTCATGAGGGGAACTGTAAACTTTCTGTTTATAGATCGACTGAAAAAAAACAAAAAACTTTCTTACCATTAACTGTTATTTGAAGAGGGTCACAAGCAGCTGTTACCTTCAATGACGGGCTCTCAACTCTGAAGAAGTATCTGTCTGTGTAACCTTTGTTTAAACTGGAAAATAAAGTGGTGCAGTTTCTCTGACTCAGGTCTCCAGTAAGATTCAGTGGGTAGTTGTTATTCTTCTTACTGCTGTTGAAAATCACATTTTCTGGAAACCTGGCAAATCGGATGTCCCTTTTAATCCACACGCCGAAGGTTGTTGAGCTGTTGAATTTCTCTCCTGATTTAACACTAAAGTTACACGGGATCTGCAGACAAGATCCACTCAGAGCTTCCATCTGCTTTGGTGTATCAATGAACATGGGTGGATTGAATAGACAAGCAGACAAAGCACCTGTGAAACAAGCTGAAAATGAACAAAATGTGGAGCAAAGAGAAAAAGTTTAGCAGCAGCATGTTCAGTCATTTTTCCTTTGAACAACGTCTGTATAAAACATTTCACTTTGCAGTCAGGACATGAACAAACAGCTCACCTGGAAGGAAGAAGACACTCAGCAACATGTTGGCTGTCACCATTTTCACTCTGTGGACTGTAATGACTCTCATCACCTGGATTAGACAACACAACTGTGCAGTTACTTCCTATTCTTGGATCGTGTTATATGGATTTTGGTAAGCCTTTCAGGTCTCATGTAGTAACTTCCTTTCTTGAAATGTGTACATTTCATCATTTACATAGACTGTACCACTAAAGGAAAAACACCTGCAGAGCCACACTTTGACATATATTGTATACTGTCAATTCTACTCGATATCATAGGTTTGATTTTATTTTAGTTAAGAAAAGCAGTGAAATTATTTTCTTACCCAACAAGCCCACAGAGAAATCATGAAGTCCTATTTGAAGTGCTGCAATTCTGACAGACCAGTTTATTGTTCATCAAGCAGTTCTCTAAAAGTAATTTTTTTTATCATGACTCACTAACAGCCTGTGTGCCTTTCTTCCTCATTTGTAATACACATACTGACCACAGTACAGGCGACATAACCAAAGTGACACATAAAGATACTATATGCTTTCTCCAGTTGCTGCTTTATGCTTTATCTTCATCATTAAATACTGGTTTTCATTTGACTTGTGTGCAATCAGAGTAAAGTGACACTAGTTACAATCATATAAATATAAGTATCTCTGATTATTATTATTATTATTATTATTATGTCTAACTTCAAGAAAGACAACCAGTGAGGTAAAGAAAAATAGCTTTTTTTTATTTTTAACAGAAATGCACCAAAACAGAACCATTAATGAAAAGAAATACATCATTTTATACGATCTGGATTTTCACAGAAAAATGTGAATTTCGAGTTAATACAAATTTACATTAATACAAATATTTTTTTCAACCATATACAGAGTAATACTTTTGCTGGCCTCGGAAAAAAACAAGCAGATTGGCAATAGCTGCTACCACAGAAGGGAACCATTTTTAGCAGAACCAACAGCACATAGAAACAGGAAATATAAATTCCATTAGTAGTTAGCATTTCCTCATCTCTTCTCCTTTATGACGCTTGGATCTGAATCACACTGTTGACATAATCAGCTTCCACTGCTTCCTGTAAAATGAAACCACACAGGAAGAGTTTTGATCTCTGGACAGCTCAGTTTACCTTCTCAAAACTGTTTCCAACATGTCAGTTACAGTTGTTAGTTAGTCGTTTGATCAGTGAGTCTCGTAAAGGGCCAAACAAGTCAGGGCAGAACTCTTTCCATATCTATTCATTTCATTTAAGAGGTTTATTTTTTAAATAAAAGCCCTCAGCCGTTGTTCAGCAGTGAAACGCATCGTGTGATAGACAACATCACTGCTCATTTCCTTCCCCTTTCAGCAGCACAGAGTTGATTGTGACGTTGACTGTGTTAAAGCAGATGAATGTATTGGACAAATGCAAATGAGTTATTTCCCATCAAAGACACCCCGTAGATTAATTATACAGGCAGCATCATTTGAACCATATTTATGTTTTCCGTCGCCCTCTAGAGGCCACTGCGATGCTGAGTACAACTGGTGGAATTGGTACCATAGATTTAAATTTCTCTACATTTAAACTGTCTTTTATAAAGCCTTACCATGAAGTTTTTAGCCCTAAACCTATAGCACCTATGTGTGCTATTTTTAGATCGTCCCCTGATATGTCCTAAGAACACTTATATAGGTCGCTTTGGTTGGCATTCTGTCGTATTTATGTTGGAGATCTTGTTGAATATAAACTGTGTGCTGTTAGGACAGAAAGAGAAGAAATGCCTGAAAAAGAAGAAAATATTGTTGCAATTTCATGTTTTGTTGTTTCCATTCCTGCAAACGTCCTTGCTTAACTTTTCCTAGATTTCCCAAAATGCCTTTCTTTAAAAAAGCGTGCTATTTAGTTTTAGCCCTGTAACCAGTTTGGGTCCAGTCAGGAACCCATAAAGTGAGTTTAGCTCTCCTTACTGAAGTGGTGCTGCATTGCATTCTGGTCTATCCTCAGCTTACGGTGCACACACTGCAGCTTTACTGTTTCGCCTGCTGCTAAGTTTTGAACAAACAGTGTAACTGTTGTGTCTTTCTGCTTACCTTCACTGGTTTGATGCTGCGTCTTGATCGCAACCAGCTGGAAGAAAATGTGATAACATTACATTGATGATTAAACTGTAAAAATAATGAATTATTTAATGTAGATCGAAATGATTAATGCCAAAAGGTTACTCATTAGTGTATGCAAATAATCGTATTTCAGAAAGGTTTGTCTCACCACTCGAAGATGACCAATACACTGACGAGCATCGTGATTCCCAGAGTCTTCAAAATAACTTGAACACCAACCGGTGGATCACCTGTAACACAGTGGCACAGTCACCTTCTACTTAAATTTGATGACTTTCAAACATCACAAACCATCATTTCTGCAGTTACCTTTAAATCAACTGCAGTTACCTTTAAATTACCTTTAAACAGCTGACGTCCTGGTGAAAACTTCCTACCATGGACATTTGCACATCCACAATAATACAGTCTGCCTCGGTCACTGTTGGTCACTGTGAAACTATAACATTTAGTATTAACATCACTCATTTCCAGGATGCCATCAGTGACAGTGATCCAGCCAAAGATAACAGCAGGAGGGTTTCCTCTGCAGGAGCAGGTCAGGTTCACCACGCTGCCCACTGACACTGGGTCAGTGGGACTGATGATCATCATAGCATCTTTGGGAGGGTCTGGGAGAGATTTTATCGTGATGACAAAAGATTTGTTACAAGAAGTAAGGTTAGAATATTCAAGGGCACATTTAATCCTCCAGATACAGGCTTGTGGTTTTAAGGATGAAGAATGAAACTAGTTCTTACATGAAACATCAAGTGTCAAAAAGCTCCTTGCTATTGTTGCGCCCCTTTGGTCACTCTGAGGGTAGCTGGCAGAACAGCTGATGTTCATTCCATCATGTTTGTCAGACAAAGTGACGTTCTCCTGGATTTCAATTGTCGAGGGTCCTACTTGGTTCTGAGAGTCTTCCCGGAGGTTCCACTTTAGTTTAGGGATGGAGATGTCAGCGGGTGCCGAGCAGGTTATTGTGACAACTCTGCCCTCAACTAGCTCACCTGAGGTTAGAATGAATGGTGCTGGTGTTGGCATGTCTGTGTAAGAAGAAAAAATTACATTATTTAGGTTTCACCTTTTGAATCCCTCTGTGTTTGTTTCAGTAAAATGTTATAGTTGTGCTTTAGGGATCAAATTCCGAACTTAGCGTGGCAGTGTGGAGAGTATGTGCCCTCCCCTACTGGGTTATTGGAGCACACCTCTGAATGCACCTGTCTGCGCTGATTGCGGGGCGGGACCGAAGGGATTTAAGCTCAGGTTTGAAGTGGCTCAGATCCTTTTGTTTTCCGTGGGTCTGTGGGAGTTGTGCCTGCGGCGGCGTTTGGGGAGGCCGGCTGCGTTGCATTCACCCCGCGTAATCAGCACTCCTTTTTCCGGGGGTGAGTTTGGTTTGACTTTTACGCACTACCCTTGTGAACGTTTGGCGCTCAACCGTGCTTTGTTTCAGTGAGCTGGTGGCGTGCGCGGACACCTGGTCGGCTTTGGTAAATTATAGCTGCGGTTGGGTACTTCACGCAGCTTTCCATGGGTGAGTCTATATGACGCTGTACGGTGCGTGGAGCTCATGTATGCGCTCTCCTCTTGTAGTGTCTCCGCGGCCCGTAAAGGCCGCTGTTTGCGTGGGCAAGTGGCGTTCAATGTTTGGATACGTTTTCGACCCATTGGGCTGTTCCCAGCCAGGCTAACCTAACTCTCTATCCTTAGCGTGTGTGTTCGTCCGGAGGCTGAGAGCACGCCTCCGTGGGGGTCTGGAGACCGGTGCTTCTTCCTTTCGGTAAGTTGCTGGTTTCTGCCTGTTGCCTACCAAAATTCAAAATATTATTTGGTCCTAATTTGGGTGTGTGTTCACCACAGTGGGACCCTGCTGCATCTCTCGCTTCACCTGCAAGCTACCTGGGGCCCTTCGCCAATCATAGCGCTGGCTACGGCTGGCACAACTCCTCCCACATCCGCTGTCCTGGATTGGCCCGTTTTGGATTGGGCTGTTCTGGATTTGTGGTAAAAACGGTTTTTCCTTCATTCATTGGTACAGAACAGAAAAGGTCTGGGTTCCTCAGCAGGTTCTCTGGAACCACTGGTAAAAGTCTGGGTTTCATGTACATATTGTCCATTTTCATGTACATTCATTCAGGAGGCTTCATTGTCATTCATGTACAAATTGTAAATTATTATTATTATTATTATTACTGTAAATATCGGGTGGTTTGTTACTTTGAATTTTGTATTTTGAGTTTACTTTCTTTGAATGTTTATTTTTTTGGGTTGAGTTATTATAACTTTTGTGTTTGCCATAACCAGACGATCACCATTAAAACAAATTTAACGTATTAAATAAAGTTGTATTTTATATTGAAAAGTACTCTCTGCCCCATATTTAGAAAGGTAGAATGAACCTGTCTGCCTTGTGCAGGGTCCTATAGGCCTACCCTAGGTAGCGTTGCTGACATCAGTAGCTGGAAATTTACCTGCAGTTCCATCCTCATGCCACATTAGCTACAATGATGAATAGCTATAATGTAGAAATATAGTCTGAATGCAGAGAAGCAGACAGCATTAGTTATTCAAGTGAGTTGCCACCTTCTTGTCGTT
>CAFUXE010000880.1:113302-129500 GCA_903364295.1 Serranus cabrilla | reverse complement strand
ATATAGTCACGTATTTATTGACACAGAACAAATAGGAGGTGCATTGCACACCTGACCTTGCCCTTTCTGTTAGTGCAGTCAGTTAGGGAATTGTCATGCTATTACCTGAGTCATTAGATGTCAGTACAAGTTGCTATTTGTCCAGTTCTTTAAAATTCTCTCAAACTTGGGGGGTTCTTGGTTGAAACTCGTATAAAATTAGTTATTTTAAGGGCTGTCATGGCACTAAAAAGTTCAGGAGAACCAGACCTGCAGGTGTGATGCTCCTCTGAAGAGGCAGATTGGGAAACAGTGGGTTATTGACAAGTGATCAGCTTCTTGTGAGCTCCCCCTTTGCTGAAACTCAGCAGAGAGCACACCCAGGCCACTGCCACTCTGTATGCAACAGAAACAGAAAGCAGCTAAATCCATATTTTAGTTGAGGAAAACATGCTCACTGTTTAGCAGATGCATACAGTATTGTTCAGGGGACACTGAAAAGACTTAAACTGGACGCTGCTCTCACCAGCATAATGGTGCATAACACAGAATATCATTTGAATCGACTAGATTTTAATTGCATAAAACATACACACACATTTGGCATTGCTGTGAGTCATTAAGGCAACATCAGTGCAGACAGTGAATGAACCTCTGCAATGATTCATTATTCTCAAAATGATTCAATTAGAGTCTTCATTTTTTACGATCACAATTTGATTCAGTTTTTGTTTCAAAATGTCTTAAGGAGAATTTGAAGGATGTGCCGTTGTTAGAGTTTGATTGATAAGGAGACAGATATTGCTGGATTAATGCCCTGCTGACTGTTTTTACATTCAAATTCTGTAAAATTATAGGCATAGTATCGAGCTTGCTGTATTTTCTGGGAACGTAGCACACAAAAGCCATTTGCTCACATGGTGGTTTTGATCATTGAGAGTGACACTGTCATTTGTGTATGCTCTCACAAAGTCTTACCAGACAGAAAAAAAGAGCAGACAGCACATAAAAGTTCATTCAAAAGCCCCCTGGAATGATAAAACTGATGAAATACATTGCAACTCGTGGTGGTTACACAGTTTCACACAGTTCTATGTGAGTGCTTCTCAATTTTCTGCTGTGTTTGTTAGAACGTAGAGGGAGTGACATTGCATGAAATTCTCCACTTGTCACATAATCATTGCAAAGCAGCTAACTGGCATTGACACAAGCTTATTTCAGAGACGTACTGTAAGTGTCAGGACAGACAGTCAAGTTTAAATCTCACATGTCCCTCATGAACTGATGTCCATCTTTGCAGCAGGGCTTATGCAGTGTGGAATAGGACACCTGCCAGGTGGCTGCCAGAGGACGATGGGCCTGCACTGCGTCTTGATCCTGTGCTTGTTCTCAGGCTGGGCAGTGGGCTACAAGCAGGGGGACAACGTGACTCTCTATGTCAACAAAGTGGGCCCTTATCATAACCCCCAGGAGACATATCACTACTACACCCTGCCTGTTTGCAGGCCGGATAAGGTCAGTCTTTGTTTGGTTTCACAGTGTACTAAAGAGCTGCTGAAATCCCCAAAGCAACCAGAGTTTATTTTCTCATGCTACATGTAGACACTAATTAAAAGATTATGTTTAAGTCTACCGTTCTTTAAAATGTCTTTATCTTAAATGTACTGTATCTCCATCTGGCCTAACAATAACAATACAACCATAACACATCTTCTATCATACTACTGGGAACTTTTGTTTATTTGAATCTGCAGATTTATTATTAATTCACTTAAGTTAGCATTAGATGTGCGGATTTAAACAACAATATTTCAGAAAACACATAATACAAAAATAATTACCTTAATGTAGGAAATCAACTGGGGGAATTTGATGGTGTTTTCTTCGTGAATGTTTTCACCCCATACACTAGTAGCACCTTGCAAACTGTGTGGAATTGTATAATAAATATCTTTAAAGGCTGTTTTCCTTATTATATGTACTTATATTATTTTTCACTTTAACCCTGAGCCAGAAAGATATTTAATCTCTCTTCAGTAGCACTTACATACACCAAACTTTCCATGTTCTCTCCTGTGTGTATTCTGAAGGTTTTTACAGAGGGGTGAGTTCATACATCACCCACAACCTAATTTCTAGAACATTTTCTTCCTAAAAGCATAGCAAATTGGCCATAACAGGCTGTTTACGGCTGTTGACAGTGTTTTAAGTGATAAAGAGAGATATCCAAAATTCCTTCTGTGAAAACAATTCACTCTAATATGTCCAAAAAATTAAACAAGAACTTTGAACCTGTTTTTTATGCTAGTGATTGTATCCAGCTGTGTTTATTTTTCAGTTCGCCTGCTGTAACTACGTCTTGTGCTGTTTTAAATGGCTTGCTTACAGAATAATGGCCAACTAATGCTTTGTACTGTTTTTTCCCACTCAAATTCTAACCTTTTCTTCAGGTGCATCATAAGTCCCTGAGTCTGGGAGAGGTGTTGGATGGTGACAGGATGGCAGAGTCGTTATATCACATCCAATTCAGAGAGAACGTGGAGAAAAAAACTCTTTGCAAGCTCACGCTTTCAGAGAAACAGGTAATTAATTACACTGGACCAGGATAGTTGGACATCATCGGGTGAAGCTCAATATTCTGGGCTCAGAGAACAAACTGTTTGAAGTTTATTAAGTAGCTTGATTTCAAACTGAAAGTGCTGCAGTTCTTAAATTGGTTCCTGGATGATAGATGTTGCAAGAACAGGACCTATTTATATAACCAGCTTTTCAAAGTTTGATTATTAACATTTTCTCAAGTAAGTGCCAGTCTATTATAATTTAAGAATGATTCAATTAAAAGTCTGTGGCCCTTGAATGCATTAGCCGTGATCAAGGATTTTATTTTGTGTGTCAGGTGGACCAACTTCGCGAGGCCATCGAGGAGCTGTTCTACTTTGAATTCGTCCTGGATGACATTCCAATCTGGGGGTTTGTGGGATACATAGAGGAGAGCGGCTTCCTGCCTCACAGCCACAAGGTAGACCTGTCTATGCTTCTGAGGGTTTGTGTGATACGTGGAGTCGTAGCTCTTATGAGTGCTGGAAATCCTTGAAAATTTTAATTTTAATTTGCTGCTTTCAAGGTTGAGATTTGATATAAAGTTGTGGAAATTGCTGATGCTGGACTTCACACACAAATGAGAAAGGAGACTCCAGATGTTTTAAGTTTGAAGTGAAATGATTCTTGAGGAGAAGTGACACAAACGTGACATGTGTAAATATATTATGTTTACTACTGACTTCGATTAAATTATATTGCGAGGTGTTTCTAATTCATACACATACCTCTCAATGTAATGCAGTCCAGTTCAGCACCTCCACTAACTCTGACCTGAATTCTAAAGATATAATTAAATTATATAAATTATATAAAAAATTAAACTCCTATGTGAGGTTAAAAAAAACCCTGAACATTACAATATTTATTGTACTGTACAAGGCTATACAATATATATAATGTATTATATAAAGCAATCAAACTGTGTGACAGTTCACCTCTGTCTGACAGATGACAGTTGGACTCTCATACATCTACACTTACTGATTATTTATGCACTTTTTTAGTATGTACATTTG
Source organism: Serranus cabrilla (assembly GCA_903364295.1). NCBI lineage: Eukaryota > Metazoa > Chordata > Actinopteri > Perciformes > Serranidae > Serranus > Serranus cabrilla. The sequence goes on along the minus strand of CAFUXE010000880.1, from coordinate 125,904 downwards.
CATGTTGTACAGTTGTTTTTGGATAGTTTGTTTCCGATATTCTTACATACTTTTCAGTATTTTCTATGGTGTGCTTTGGTGTTTTAATTTTAGCTGCTGCTGTAATTTGTAAAGTAATTTCCCAGTTTGGATTCAATAAAGTCTGTCTGTCTCTCTTTCTATCTCTCTATCCATCCATACATACATGTGTAGCTTATAAAGTGCCCACAGATTTTATGTACTCTACACTAGGTGCTGGAAAACCTTGAAAATGCAGCTTGAAAATGCTTGAAAAGTGCTGAATTAGGTTTAGGAGGTGTATAGAGAAAGAAACAGAAAGAATGCAATGTGTTATCTGTTTTACCTTTATGCAAGGTTCCTGTTTAGCTGAACCACACTCACTTCCTTCCCCTCCTTTCTTTTTTGTCTCTATTTTGTTTTGTCTCTGTCCCTCTGCCTCCCATCTTCTCTCCCCTCCAACAGGTAGGTCTGTGGACTCACCTGGACTTCAACATCGAGTACAACGGTGACTCAGTCATCTTCGCCAATGTCTCAGTAAAAGACGTGAAACCTGTTCCCCTGGAGGAGGGGGCTGGTGCAGCGGTGGGCGGAGTCGGGGTTGGTGGAGGCAGCCTGATGGTCACCCACACATACAGCGTGCGCTGGTTTGAGTCTCCACTGCCTCACTCCCGGAGAGCCGAGCGCCTCCGGGACTACTCGTTCTTTCCCAAAACACTGGAGATCCATTGGCTGTCCATCATTAACTCGCTGGTGCTGGTGGTGCTGTTGCTCGGCTTCGTCATCATCATCCTCATGCGGGTCCTTAAGAATGACTTCGCCAGGTTAGTCAGCGAAGGAGCTCAAGTGGGTATTTTCTGAGAATGTATGGTAAATTTAATGTTTCAGGTCTTTAAATATGAAAGGTCATACCACTGAGAAGAAGTTAATCGAAAGCAGTTTTGATGATTATCATTTTCATTTACCAAGCAAAAATGACAAAAGAATTAGCTGATTCCAGCTTCTGAAATGTCAGGATATGCTTCATTTCTCTGTTCTATATAATTCATTTAGTATCTTATTTTAATTTATTTTATATTTCATATGATATATTTAATATTTATAACTTTTGACTGTTTTTGCTGCTTTTCCAACACAAGAGGTTTCTTCTATAGACTGGTGTAAGGAATTCCATAGTTTTGGTGCACAGTTAAAATAGGCAGACCTATCTTGCGTGATAGGTTTTTTTTTTTAAATTGCAGTTGACGATCTGCATCAAGAGCATTAAGGGTCTTCTAAATAAACAAAACCTAAAACCTCATTCATGTTCTAGTTAAAAGCAGTAGAATTCTGAATTAATTGTAGTGGATCCAGAACAGCCAAAATATGACCATATCACACCCATCCTTTACTCACTCCACTGGCTTATCATTCAGGATCGATTACAAAATTTCCATAGTAACCCATCAGTGCATCCATGGAAATGCCCCTTCATACCTCAACAAACTCATCACACCACAAACCTCCGCTCTGGAAACAAAAAACATCCTTCAGCCCTCCAGGACCCAGCTCCGTACCATGGGTGACTGGGCTTTCTGCTCAGTCGCTCCTCGCCTGTGGAATTCCCTCCCGGACCACCTGAGGGCTCCACAAACAATTGACTCTTTTAAGAAGGGCCTGAAAACCTTTCTTTTTAAAAAAGCATTCTCTTCAAACTTTGTCTTGTTGATCTCTTGTTGTTAGACCTGTTTTTAATTTTACTCTGTGGCACTTTGGGATTGTTTCAAACAATGAAAAGTGCTTTACAAACAAAATGTATTATTATTATTATTATTATTATTATTATTATTATTATTTTTGAAGACTTGTGAGAGCATTACAATAGTCTAATCTACTGCTAATGAATGCATGAACATGATTTTGGGCATCTTGTCTTAAAAAGGATTTAAACTTTTGATGTTTTACGTTTTGGCTTATAATATATTAACTGCTGGACGTAAGGCTGTGAGTTATCCATAAGTCAGCTGGCAGGTACGGGCCAGTTTGGATCTTGTATACTTGCAGACATGAGACAGTCTTACTGTCTCTTAGATGTTCTCCTGACACAGTGTGAGCTGATAACACCTCCTGCTCTTCAGTTGCTGGGTTAAAGCCTTTTCCTCCTCACCTGCAGGTACAATGTGGAGGAGGAGGGCGGCTGTGATGATCTGGACCAGGGAGACAACGGCTGGAAGATCATACACACTGATGTCTTCAGGTTTCCCCCTTATAAAAGCCTCCTGTGTGCCGTGCTCGGAGTGGGGGCTCAGTTCCTTACTCTTGCCACAGGTGACCCAGAACACAGCAACACACTCATTGTTGTGTTTGGAAATTGATTAGACAGGAGTCTGACCGCTCTCATGTCTCCTCATTACAATAGGAATCATCTTCATGGCGTTGCTGGGAATGTTCAATGTGCACCGCCATGGTGCCATCAACTCTGCAGCCATCGTCCTGTACGCTCTGACCAGCTGTGTGTCAGGATACGTGTCGTGCAGCTTCTACACACAGATCAACGGCCAGCGCTGGGTGTGGAACATCATCCTCACTTCATCGCTCTTCTCCGGTGAGTCAGATAAGCAGCTTCACACTTTGGTTGTAAGAGCAGGTGAAAAAGTCACAGCTCTCAAAATGATCATTTGGTTATTAGTGTCTTCACAGTTAATAGAAAATCAATTTGTGTGTAATGGATTCAGATTGTAATCTTTCTTTATCTCCTAAACTGTCATTACAATTTTGGGGGCAAGATTATAACAAATGAGTATAGATTAATTTTAGGTTTTGCCTTCAAAACTGTGTTTGCAATCTTTAGAATTAGGATTTTTAAGGGGTGTATTTTAAATTGATATTATTGTGTAATATTTTAATAATTAAATCATAGCTGATGAGTTTTACACAATTTGACAGATTATGTAATTTCATTACAATTTTTTGGCAGAATAATTGACAAAAGACAAGTATGCTTGAGTTTTTTTAATCTACTTCACAAGAAAATAAAGTGAACATTGGAAGAGTCACAGCACTCACTCTGCAGGAGAACTTTGTTCAGGTTCCTTAAGTGACTGTAAACATACACCCTCTGACACATAAAACTTCCTGGTCTTACTAGGCAAATAAGCAGCGGTATGCAAAAACATTCCTGTCCTTAAACTGGTCTTTCATGCCCACAGCTCCCCTGTTCCTGACATGGAGCGTCGTGAACTCTATCCACTGGTGGAGCGGCTCCACTCAGGCTCTGCCCGCCACCACCGTGTTCCTCATCCTGGGAGCCTGGGTGCTGGTGGGCTTCCCGCTCACCGTCATCGGTGGCATTGTGGGAAAGAACCGAGCCGGCAGCTTCCAGGCGCCCTGCCGCACTCGCAACATCGCACGGCAAATCCCTGCACAGCCCTGGTACAAACACACGACGGTACACATGGCCATCGGAGGCTTCCTTCCATTCAGGTGAGGGGAAAGAGTTATTGTCAAGAATGTGTGATGATTATTTATTGCTTGCTAATTTCCAGACTAATGGTTAAACAGAGGACTTATGTGGCTATGAATGAGTGAACTAAAAAAAATGTAAACTGGATAATTTAATCTCAAATAGAAAAAGACTTTAATAACTGCGAAGATGAAACATCAGATTATGTCCAAAGGTATATATTTGAATTTAAACGTATCCCTAAACTAGAAATTATAATCCTTACAATTTAGCATTTTTCAAATTTTCAAGACTTCCACCACAATGGAAAAAAAACTATTTATTGAAATGTTCTACCAACTAAATCCTCCTTCCCATCACTTCTCTCCCTCAGTGCCATCTCAGTGGAGCTGTACTACATCTTTGCCACAGTTTGGGGCAGAGAGCACTACACCCTCTATGGCATCCTGCTGTGCGTCTTCGCCATCCTCCTCTCAGTGGGCGCCTGCATCTCTGTCGCGCTCACCTACTTCCTGCTGTCTGGCGAAGACTACCGGTGGTGGTGGCGGAGCGTCCTGAGCACCGGCTCCACCGGCCTCTTCATCTTTGTCTATTCTGTCTTCTACTACCGGAACCGGTCCTCTATGAGCGGCCTGGTGCAGAGCACTGAGTTCTTCGGTTACTCCCTGCTCACGGCGATGGTCTTCTCACTGATGCTGGGTAGCGTGTCGTTCTGGGCCTCGCTGGCATTTATTCGCTACATCTACCGTAGCCTCAAGATGGACTAGACGAGAAATGTTCATAAACACACACACACACAAGGCTATAAACAAACATTTCCTCATAGCACACATGGACAATCCACATTCTCCTCTCTTGCTTTCAGTCATACAGGACACACAAACACACACCTCCAATGTGGGAGGAGAAACAGGGGCCTTTACATTGATTTGACAGGAGCTAATAATTGAAATAGAGCTGTCATAGTTGGAATAAGGGAAAGTCGGTCGAATGGATCATCTATTTAAGGATTAAATGGAATATTTCACTACAAAGGGATGATGGGTTGTCTTATCCGGAATGAATGGGTATATGTATGACAATACATGTGTGAATGGATTAATTCATAGTATGATGTAGTGTGGCATCATCTGCTCTGGTACCTACTTTATGGTATGTCAAGGCTTGGCAGGATGTTAGTCTTAATTTCCCACTGAGACAGCCGAGTCATACTGTAGTTTGGATTAATTATGCAGCAGTGCAAGTGTTGTTACTTGCAATTATACTCCCCCACATATACAATTGTGGCAGCCTATTCAAATGTAATAGAAAAAATGTTTTGCACTGGCCCTGTCAAGCGCCAACAGCCCCGCAGTGGATAAAAAGAATTGTTGATTGAAGAGCTGTTGAAAGATGTTGGTGACGGGAGCAATATTGTTATTGTATTCTATGGTCACCATTGACTGTGACTTTGGTTCTGATGTAAATATAGTCTTTTCAATAAAATGCTTTGTAATACAATATTCACAGCGCAAATCTACCGCTGATTTCTACCGTTGATTCTTTCACAAGGATCCAACACTGGCCCTAATTATGGAAACTGAAAATGCTATGCTATTTAAGTAAGACAAACTGCCCCACTCGTCACAATCACTTAAATATTTTCTACTTTTACCCATAAAGTCATGATCAAGTATGTATACTTTCAGCCTTCATTATATTTAAATCTGCAGCATTTAATGGAATTCGTTTTTGGCTATAACTAATTTGATTTGTTCAGCTGATGCAAAACAAACTGCTAAAGCCCCCAATACTAAAAACATGTTTGTGTCACAAGTAATTTTATAATTGTGTGCATGCATTTTGTTACCATAGTATCATGCTCTCAGAAAAACACTCAATGTGAAACCAAGTTGCCAAAGCAAACATGTATTTATAGAAAAAAGGAAGTGTGAACGTCAGATCTTCATCAGTACTTTGCCTTAAAACAGTTGCAAAAAACAATGTAGTCCAAAGACCGAATCCAACTTGGACCAATCTCGCACCACCAGGCGCAAAGAACAGAACACACCAACATACATTAAATAGTTTCATATGAAAATAAAACTTCATGGTAAAAAAGTAAAATACTTTTGAACAGGAGTATGAACAATGCATATGTACACCCGGCCACGCAAAAACCACCTAATTTCATATCAAACAACAATTAGGAAACTACTAATTACAAACTAAAGCTCAGAAACAGAAGAATATTAACATGGCATGTACAGAAAAGCTCAAAGGCTCAGCATCTACTACTGGCTGCCATTATGTACCATAGGTGAGGTTAAGGAGCCGAGGCTGCAGGCAGGCTCTCCATCTTTGCCGTCAAAGCTCGTGTCCTGCACAGAGTTATTTGCAGAGGCAGTGCTGGCCGGGTTAAATGCATTGGGGTTGTACTCGTAGTGGCTTACGCCTGGGGGCATGGACCAGCCAGTCGCCTGTGGCCTGTTGGGCACTGCGGTCTGGGGTGAGCTGGGGGACCAGGAGGGGTAGCCAGCAGATCCAGCAGCAGAGCCCATGGCAGCCAGATAGAAGGCCAGGTTCTGTGGAGCAGTCTTCTTGAAGGCCGCCTCCATCATGTGCTGGTTGTAATGCTCTTTGAGCTGGGGCCGCGCTTCTCCCTGATACTGAGACAAACAAGTGGTTCAGATTAGTATCAAATTTAGTAAAATGTATACAGTCTTTCCAAATCACAGTATATCATTTGCCTGTGTTCTGTCTCGCCTTTAAGGCCGTAACCGGACTGTGGTTAGGCCTCCATTATGGACAGCTTGTTCTACGTCCAAGCCACTGTTTGTCTGTCATTGTTTAACAGGAAACTTGGGCAGGACAATGATTGGGTCCCATTCTAAATGTCAATATGATAAAAACTTTTCCTGCCTTTTTTGCATTTAAAATGTAATAAACGTACTATCTAGACAATTGGCAGTAATTTTTTGGTTGATCGATTGAAGTATTAGCTGCAGCTTTTCAATTGGTAAAAAAAGGTAACTATATATTTCATTGTTTGCATACAATTCTTGTCCAGAATTCAACAACCAAGATTTTACTAAATTTGAATTTCCAAACTAATGTGTCATAATTAAGAAAAGTTAACATGCATTTGCATGACACCACTCTGAAAAATGTGCTTTATAATGCAAATAAAGAAGCTACTTACAGGTGGGATATGTGGAGGAATGTTGCTGTACACGTTTCCGCGAACAGGGCTGCCTTTGTTGTAGCGCTCAGACACCCAGCTGGTGTCTTTCTGGTGCCTCCTCAGCTTCATCCTTCGGTTCTGAAACCAGGTCTTGACCTACAAATAAGACAAAGAAGATCCATGCTGATTAGAGAGTGAACGTACATTTTTGTTGTGCCTGTAACTCAACATTTTTTTCTAAATCCCTCACCTGTTTGTAAGTCATCCCTGTCATTTCTGCCAGGTTCTTCATTTCAGCCGGGGTGAGGTACCTCTGGACACTGAAGCGCTGGACAAGAGCATTCATCTGACTCTCTGAGAAGGCTGCCCGGACCTTTCCTTTAGGGGGATTTACAGTTGTAGTGCTTGGTTTCTTTGGAGCAGTTAAGGGTACGTGTAGAGAGGCACCGTGGTTGGTGCCCTCGTTGCCATTGAGAATATAGGTTGGCTCATCCTTAAGAGTGCTGGAAACATCCTCACTGGCTTCAGGGCTCCTGCTGCTAACCTCGTCATCAAGATCTTTCTTTGTCCAGGAAACGGGGTCCACCTGGGGGAGACTTCCATCCCTACTGCTGCCAGAACTCCATGAATCTGCGCGGACAAACCAAGCAGTCAAAAGGATCAATGGGAATCAGAGCATTTGCCAAGTTGGTATTGTCTTATTTCCATAGGCTTGTAGGGTTTTCCATGCTCTCAAATTCTCAGGCAAGATTCTTTAATACTTAAACAAATTGCACATTTCTACAATAAATAGTGCAAAATTCATAATTTTACAAATGTCAGGGGCGACCTTTGGTGAGAACACAAAAATCGTGGAAAGAATAAATTAAAAGATTGAGGATATACACATTTGTAATTGTATATTTTCATACAGGCAGCCTTAATTATTTTAATTATTATTTATGGTTAAAGGGAGCAAAATTTGAGTTTTGACTTGCAAACTCACACTTAAGTTGCCTAGATTGATCAATAGATCTATAAATATGCCATGGCGCAGTCACTACAGACAGCGGACTGTAACATGTTCATAAAAATGTTTCGTCGGCAGGTGTCGCCACTGTCGCTTTTCTAATTGGGGGTACTCGGCAAAAATCAGTGGCGGGATATTTGAAAACCCTTTTCAAGCCAACATGGAACTTAATTGGACTTCGTGGTCACATCTGGTGGATGAAATCGTCGCTTTTAGCAGCCAGGGAGGAGACGTAAGCCCTGACACAAGCTCTTACCTTAAGTTGTAGTTAATACTGCATGTCCAAACTGCACCGCAGATGTCTAGTGGTTTTCTCTGGCTGTATTAGCGTCTTTAGTAAATGCTAGCTAGCCGGGGTTGCAACTAGCTACATACCTGGTGAGGTGTGTGCCTCCGAGTCACTGGTCGAGTCGCTCCCGGCCCGCCTGGCCTCATGTGCTCGTGCATTGTATGCCGCCCGGTGGGGTCCGGACAGGAGCAGGCGGCCTGCTTGGGTGTCACCGAGGTAGACGACCCCGGAGCCCTGGTAGTGACCGTTCCCGACATGCTGCTCCGGGCTGCGAGGCGGAGACTCTTCCCGGGTCCTGGCGGTGGTGGCGTAGTAGGCCTGCGTCACCCCGGGGTTGTAGTTGCTTAAATCCGTGACTCCGGATTCACCCCAGCTGCTCAGGTTCCCGTGGTTTTGCTCTGGTCCTGGTTGGTACACGATGCCATAAGCGTAGGCATGGTAAGAAGGGTTGTAGTTGTAACTTATCTGCGGTTTCCAGTCTGCCATTTCTCCGACAGTGTTGAGTTGTAATAAAAAAAATGTAAAACCAAAATTCAAGAGGAGCGAGAACAAGGGTGTTAAAAAGTCCTTAAAAACAGAGCAGGACAACTCTGTAGAGTGGAAGAGGCAAGTGAAAGCAAGGGCCAGTTAAGACAAGCACAGCCACTTAACTTCAAAAATCGCGGGCAGCTTCACAGTGGCTGTTTATAAAGAGGTGTGTGGGTGTGGGCAGGGATGTAGGTGGGTGTTGGGATTTCAGCCAATCTCTGTGGTTCACCTTTCATGGGCGGCAGTACTGCCATTTCATTGGCCAACTAGGCCAATTCCTCGCTTTTGATTAAAAACATTTTTAAGCAGCCAACTTTTTCATCACTTTGCACTACTGTTTTGTGGTCATTTCATTAAAAGTAAATTTGATGGTCATAAAAATATGTGCTGCTCAAGCACAATATAAGCTTGCATGATGAATACCTGTAAGGGACAGTTCACTTCCAAATGAAAAATACATATTTATTCTTAGTCAGTCTGGGTTGCGACACATTTTGGAGATATAGTCAGTAAAGATACCTGTCTTCTCTTGAAAATAATGGAACTTAATGGGACTTGACTTGTGGCGATCAAAGCATCAAAATAAATACATTTGAAAACCTCAACAGCCATGAATCTTTCCAGAAATCTTGACCCTGTTACTCCAGATAAATCACAGACCTACTCTTTCAACTGAAAGAGTGAAAGATTCTTTTAACTCTGTTTATATAATGCATATTTCCGAAATTATTGTTTATAATACATACATTCCCAATTTCCTTGTGCCTAAATGCCCAAAATGATGTGCCCCAAATCTGGTATTTTTGTGATTAACAAGACTTGTGAGGCAGAAATAGTTACTGCTGGTGGAAATTTGTGGTTGTATTTGTTTAAGGAGCACACCTTTAGCTCTCAGAAGCACCTTTTATATCCTCAATAAAGCACAGCAGTGGCATGATATTTTATAGCACCTCTAGCTTTGAAAACAAGCTTGAACAAGCTGGATGAACACATTGTGCAACAAGACATTTTTCGAAACAGGGCATGCTTTTTGTGTATTAAACCATTTTACAAAACATAACTTAGTTACCTTCACATCCTGCCTTGTCAGCACATAAGCTTCACTGCTTTCTAAACCATATTGACTCCCCCAGTGGATTAATTATGTTTTCGTGAGCTTCAGTCCCAGGTCAATAGACTAAATATGGCTTCTGGATCTCAGGCATGCATCTTTTATGAGCCACTAAAACTTCTTAGTCAGCAGTATTGCTAATGTTTGAGAAATATAATACAAATAAATATATGTCTATGGCAGTGGAGCTGCTTGGTAAGAGGTTTAGTTAGGTTGCATTTAATTTGAAGTTGCTGATATCTTAAACATTAAACATGGTTTAAAACATGTATATAACTGTTTAATTTATGTCTTTGAATGTTTGTGACTGTGGCTGCAAGTCCCAGCATTCCTCCCATTGGGCACAGTGGTTTGGAAATGTTTTTGTGGACTGCTTTTACCCCCATTTGCAATCCCTTTCACAAAGATGATTTAGATTAGCTTGTGTGGTACCATCCAAACTGTTGTTTGTGTTCCCATTCCCCGGCTGTATTGACTTGGTAATGATTCAGTGAGGGGTGAGATGATGTGAGAACAGTGAGCCTAATGGAGACATTAGCATTTCTACTGATCTCTGCCTGGACAGGGTGTGTTTGTCTGACCTTGAGTGAGTGAGGATATGCAGGAGGGGATTGATGGTCTTGGTCTGTAAAGGGTGTGGGTGGACAGGTGTGTGCTTCATTAGCATTGGTTTGTGGTGAGAGGACAACAGATGAGCCTTTGATCACTTTGTATGCCGTATTACATTTTGTAAGTGTACTGCTGAGGCTCCTGGTGTGTAGAAATATGTACATGAGCAACATAGAGCCATTGTTTATATTTCAAAAAAGGGCCAGAATTAGGACTATTGCAACTTATTAAGTTGAGTTACAGACATTAATAATATCTATTCATGTCTGTAACTCAACTTAATATGCACAAGGCAAAAAGAAAAGTGAGAGACATAAAAGTAAAGACCATTTTAAACTGCTGTTTGTTAACCTAGCGTCTCCAAATTCTGGACACAAATGTGTTCATAATAATTGTCCAAAATGAAGTGAAATTACATATTTTTAATTGACAAATGTAAGAGTTCTATTCTACCAAAGGATATTTCATTAACTTAGGAAACACTAATATCTTTTTTTTGCTATGACATAAATTTTGCAAGTAAATACTGATTGTCTGGAGGGCTTTTATATAAAAACTCTCAGAACCCTTGCTGTTATTTAGCTTCAAGTTACATGATTACTTCTTCAGTGTTTCTTGCTTGTGTAGTGCAGATTAGTAACTGACTTGTGTTTTCGGTAATGGGTGAAATGGGTTTGGGGCGTGAAGTGCCATCAGAGTCTCTTTTGTCGTCTGAAAGGTGTGCAAACGACCTCTCATGCGGCTTCCATCTCCAAACTGCAACCACAAAGCCCTGCTTGTGTAATCTTTCTCAGCAATTTGATCAGTGAGTGTACATGATTCAGTGGATGTTTACCTTTTAGTGAAAGTAGTAATACCAGAAAAATGCTTTTTTCAAATTAAGATCTGACTTCAATGCAAAAGTATAATCTGCTAAATATTCCTGAATATCAGAAGAGGCAGCTGGTCCAATTAAGACAATTACTCACTACTTAATTTAGTGAACTGTAGTATCATAGTTGCATAGTATTTTTTTATTTTTATGTAAAAATTGTCATATATTGTCAATTGTCATAATATTTAATCTAAATTGTTTTTAGGATGAGGATTTTCTAGTTGAAAAATAAATGTTTCTACAAGCTCTCTAGTGAAGTCTGCATCTAAATGACCGCCAATAAGCAAACAACAAGAAGTGGAAGTATGATTTATTGCAAGACTGTTGTATTTGACTGCATCATTTTTTAGTGTATGTTATGTATGTTAAATCTGAAAGTGACTCATAAATATAATGAATTAATCAATTATGAATGTAGTGGAATTAAAATGTAAGGCATTTCGTTCTTACATGTAGTGGAGTGGAAGTATAAAGCAGCATCACATTTAAATGCTAAAGTAGGGTACAAGCCGCCATCTTAGTCATGCTTGTGCAGTAATATATACGTTTTATTAGTGTAGAAGTAAGTATCTCAACCTTGCATAGGTTTCACAAATGTACCAGTGGTTTAGATGCTGCACCATGCCCTCCTCTCCCACAGCAGGCGCTGTTTGTTTCTGTCAGACTGACTGCGCGCTGACAGCAGCATGTCCCTTTAACTCAACTCACATGGAACTCCTGGCCGCCGGTTCTGCCCCGCGTGCTGGCAGTTGTAGCCCTTACGGACCAGACCGAGCTCGGGGCTCGAATCTGTCGCACTCGGCTTTTCGGCTCGATAACTTCATACTTTTCAGGCTATTTTAAAGTGAAATTCACTTCTATCGGTAGCTAGTGATTAGACCTGCCCACAGAGGCTCTGTTTACACGGTTGACAGCTGTAACATACTTGGGACATCCTTGGTAACCGTACCGCTAAAGGACAACTCCTTTATCTAGCCCGGTTTATTAGAACATTTAACGGCCACAACAAGTTATCTGAAGGTGGTAGGTCTGAGCTGTCGAAATGACACAAGAACTTGAGCATATTCTTTCACAGCTGACACAGCCTGACAATGCTGTTATCCAGCAGGTAACTTCACGACTAACTTTGTTCAAGTTAGTTTTCTTTGTTAGATGAACGACACTTTTTTAAAAGTAACTGTTAGCCTACTAACGTGTTTTAAAATTAAGCTAAGTTAGCTAACCTAGCTAAATCCACTCCGTTACCGGCAAGCTAACGTTAACTGAAACAGTTGGTCCTGATATTCAGAACCGCTGTGTTTTAACGTTATTGGCTGCCAACTGTCAGTTGAATTGCTAACTTAAACTTTATTGTCTTAAAAAAGACTTGGCTTGTGACTCATGTTGTCATATGTATTGGTGCCCTGTGATTTTTTCCCAATAATGTAGCTGCTTGTGGCAGCCAGTCTACTAACTTGGTGAGACCTCTTGTCCCCCCTTTAGGCCACCGCCCAGCTAAAACAGGCTTTCAAAGACCCGGCCATTATACCAGCCCTGTGTGCTGTCATGAGTGGATCCCAAAACCCCCAGGTATTGTGTGT
>CAFUXE010000880.1:93189-113246 GCA_903364295.1 Serranus cabrilla | reverse complement strand
AGGGAGTTAGCAGCGAGAGAATAGTTTTATACCGGAATGATTTTGTGAACTGAAAGAGAGTTCGTTGGGTGTCTGCATTTTTCCCTGTTTCCTGTCATCTGTTTAAACAACCTCCTCTTATCCTGTTACTTCTTAGATCCGTCAGTCAGCTGCAGTGATGCTGAGGTTAAGAGTTAAGAAACATTGGAAGAAGATTAGCCCTAATGACAGAGAGAGGTTTGCTTCTTCCTTTTATTTAAGAATTTCACTATATTAAACACTGCACCCAGTTGTTCCAGCTGAAATGAACTAATTGTGGTGCCTGCTTTCATTTGTGCAGTCTCAAGGCAGTGGTGCTGCAGGCCTTCATGCAGGAAACAGAGTAAGCTATTTTTTTTTATACAATTCTAACTTATTGTGTCTTAAATAATCCAGATTTGTTTAGCTGTGAATAGCACATACACAGACAGAACATTACCTATGGTTTGCATGGCTATGTAGCCTTACACATGTGACATGTCATGAGTGAAGGAGCCTCAGCCTTATGTATATGTCTTTGTATCATTATTTTTCAGACACACCGTGCAGCATTCACTCTCCCAACTATGCGCAGTGATGGTAAAACATGAGACACCAGATCGCTGGCCTGCCCTGCTGCAGCTACTCAATCAGTCCACCAAAAGCAGCAACCCTCATGACAGAAAGGTACAGATCTCATAAAACACCTGGGAATTCATATAGGGGTTCAGGAATTTATACTTGGGTACTTTATCTCCTAATTTAACAGTTAACTGTATTTTTGCAGTAGGACCTCCAAATTATATGTTAACCCTTCTACTACAATGTGTAAGCTGTTGCTACAGCTGTGAGTTTGTTTTTCTATTAAGTTACAAATCGTTTATAGATGTTTAGAAAAAATATTTTCAGCATAGCTTTTGGATATCAACGCTCTTCTGTCCTAACAGGTTGGCCTCCTGCTGCTGAATAAGGTGATGGAGTCCAATCCTGAGCCTTTCAAGCCTCATTACTGCCAGCTGCTGCAGCTGTTTAGTACTGTTCTGCAGGACCACGACAACCCAACAGCCTTGTACTACTGCATCCTCACTCTCACAGCCATAACTGCATACACTGGCACAGAAGAGATGGTGAGGCAATGTTATAGTTTTGACTTTGACCTTTGGCAGGGACATTCTCAAAGAGTGTATAGATATTCAAACTATTAATGATGGGATAGATTTATACACTTTTAAATGAGTGAATTTTTGCTGCCTTGCAGAACCAGATGCGTTCCATCATCCCAAGTCTGATTGTCGCTCTGAAAAACCTCATCAAGGCAGACCAGGTACATTTTTGTATGTTCAGACATTTTTGTTGCTGTTGTCGCAGTTACATCTTTTTATGGATAAATCTGACCTGCGGAATTATTGGATCTGTTCGTCTGCACAGAGCCAAGCCAGCGAGGCCATGGAGATTTTCAATGAGCTCATGGAGAGTGAAGTGTCCATCATTGTCCCACATGTTGCGGACATTGTCCGCTTCTGCGTGGAGGTGGGAGATGAATGTTTGAATACATTTTTTACTTCCCACTATCGTGTCCTGAATTTTCATTTTATTCAGAACAAATAAATAATGTTTGTTTTCCAAGAGCTTGTAGAATCACATAAGATAAATATAATAACACCTGTTCCCTATCAATGTTTTTGTGTCAGGTGGGCAGTGACACCACACTGAATGACTCTCTGCGGGTGAAAGCACTCTCTTGTATTGCCTTCCTCATCAAGCTGAAGAGCAAGGTAAAGTCACCCATAAGCTGCTATAAATATAGGACCTTTAACTGCCTGTCAATTTGTAATAAATGACAAGGATCAAGAATAGGACAACAAGTAGTTATTGTCAAGGTGATATGCAATCCCCCTGGATGTATTATTCTTTAGAGAAGACAGTGTGTTGTTGTCTCTCAGTGTTATTGTGATTTATTTTACAAAATCTCATCATTTTATTTACTTTTTAGACGGTTCTGAAGCAGAAGCTGCTCAACCCCATCCTGCAGGCCATTTTCCCTGTGCTGACTGCAGCTCCCCCACCTGGTGAGCAAGACCCAGAGGATGAGGAGGATGACGGTGGAGATGGCACCGACAATGACAATCCCAAACACTGTGCTGCTCAGGTAGAGAAAAAGTTATCTTTGATAGGCAATGTGTTCTTCTGTTCACTGTGGAGTTTCAAGGAAGATCAATCTTGATTCATTGTTTTTGTTGTATTTTCAGATTATTGATACCATGGCACTCCACATGCCCCCAGAGAAACTGTTCCAACAACTGGTAAGTCATCTGAGTGTGGATATAAACAATAACAGATATTTGAAGGTGAACTCTCTTTTTCTTTTTAAAACTGCATTGTGCACCTAAACAACCAGCATTAAGTAAGAGCCCTGACCCCCAGATACCTGCCTGTATTTTAGATGCCCCTCACCCAGACCTGCCTTGCCAGTGAAAACCCCTATCAGAGGAAGGGGGGTCTGATGTGTCTTGCTGTGCTGGCTGAAGGATGTGCTGACCACATACGCACAAAGTAAGTTGCACCAGTTGACAAAGACCCTTGCACCCTTATCTTTTTTTAATTCAGGTGTTTTTCTGAACATTATAATCATATTCTTTGTGAAGGATGGTCTGTTGGCTGACAAATAAGAATCACCAGGATTGAAGTATATTCATCTTCTCTCTTTATCTGTGTTAGGATGCTGTCATCAGTGCTGCAGACAGTGTGCCAGAGTCTTTCTGATAGTAATCAGGTGGTGCGCAGTGCCGCCCTTTTTGCCCTGGGACAGTTTTCTGAACATTTACAGGTGGGTCAACACAGCAACATTACATTAGCATATACATTTCAGTTCCTTTGCTGATGCTTGCATATTTTGTCATTAAAATGTTTTTTTTAGATTGAATGAAACATGTTTATAAATATATATAATTATTATTTGCAAATATTTTAAATGTTTATAGTTCAGAAATGGTACTGCGATGTACAGTACACAGTACATTGGCTCACTTTGATACAGAATACTGCTTACTTAGTATAGCTTTACAAATATTACAGCATCTACATGTCTATACTTCTGTGGAATACAGGACTTTTTATTATCATGGTAATAAATATATTGCAGTATTAGTCTTTATTGTGTTGTTTTTCTTTTCCACCTATCCTTCCCAGCCTGAAGTGAGCAAGTACTGTGCAGAGTTGATGCCATTGCTGCTGGGTTACCTTTCATCCTTAAACCAGGCCAAAGTCGGCCATGTCACTAAGGCCTTTTATGCCCTAGAGAACTTCATGGAAAACTTAGGTAAGCTGAAAAAAGGTTCATGCAATGACTGATCCAGTTGTACCAGCATGCCTTTCTCACTGCAAGTCGTCCAGAGCTGTTCGGAACAGGACCGATATGCTTTACCTCCACTTTCTTTTTTGGTAAACAGGAGCAGATATTGAGCCCTACCTGCCTACCCTGATGGAAACCATGTTGTCTGCCCTCAACAACACTGAAAACCTCAAGATAAAAGAGCTTGCAGTGTCTGCTATAGGTGCCATAGGTAAGAATCTGTCACAGATTCTTCAGATGCGATCTTCTGGATTAATATGTAAACTCAAGGTTAAGTTTAAAACCGTATATCTCACTTTGGCATTGTTTAGTTTTCTTCCAACTTCAAACATTAACAAGCAGACACTAAGACTGTCTTAGTCAACACAATAGTATAACCTCGAAGTCTACAGGTTATTTAGCTATACATGTATTTCTGATGTGGGGAGCTTAGAGAGAGAGAGAGAAAGCAGTTTAATACTTAAGCCAAGCAATACAGCAGGTCATTTCCAGCTAAAGAGGTGCTACTCAGTATAGCAATATTAATGCTAGTCAGACACTTGGTCCACTACAACACAAACTTGCAAAAAAAGTATTACTGCTTAAATTAAAGTGAAGTGACTCATGCACCATTGTGAATCACTGTCCTATCAGCCAATGCTGCCAAGGAGCTGCTGGTTCCCTACTTCCCTCCAGTTATTGAAAGTCTGAAGGGCTTCCTGACCACCACCACAGAGGAAATGAGGTCTCTGCAAACTCAGTCCTTGGGTAGGTAAACCACAGAGGCTTGAAAAAGAAGTAGTTGTCATTTTGGTATATTTAGAAGAAACTATTTCCCCCCACTTATCCCTGGTGGCATCTTGTATTTTAAGTAATAGTATGCCAATTTCAATGAATGAATGGATGTTGATCATCTTTTGTTGTTGCTGTTAGATACTCTCTCTGTGCTTGCCCGTACCATTGGCAAAGATGTCTTCAGTCCTCTTGCTACAGAGTGTGTTCGACTGGGCCTCAACCTCACTGACACTATTGATGACCCGGACTTGAGACGCTGCACGTATGTAAATTGGTGTTTGACGTTTTTTTTTCTCCACTCAATTGACCCAACCCACACATTCTAGTTAGTTAGCTGAGGTATTCAATTAAAATTTAAAGTGATCCAAATTTTCCAAAGAGAGTTGAGATTGAACCTCATAATGTCTAAATTGCGTCCTTGAGCCTACACAACATAAGTCGTCACAAAACTATAATTTAAAACTTCTGACTAATTCGAGAGTGAGTCAGGGTGCCTTTTGATGATGCCAGGTTTAAAGTACATATTGAAAAAAGGTAGAAATAAAACTAGAAATGTACATTTCTGTACAGACCTGAGTATACACAACATTGTTATAATGTGAAGACAAAATAAATGACCCTAAACCCTGTCACCTTTACTTCACCTCTTTCTGTGCTTCCCCTCCCATCAGGTACAGTTTATACTCTGCTGTATCCACAGTCAGCCCAGACTGCCTGACTCCACACCTCACTGCCATCACTACAGTCATGCTCCTAGCCCTCAAGTCCAATGAAGGCATTACGGTACAAAGCATGAAAACAACATCCTCAAATCCACACACTTTTCATCATAATATAAATAGTAATACAGCATCTTGCTTGTCATCCCCCATCCTCTCCTCAGGCACATGTTGAGGAGGACAAGACATTTGTCCTACTGGATGATGATGATGATGACGACGACCACGGAGATGAAAAAGATGGGGATGATTTTCTGGAAGATGAGCCTGAGACGGATATCCACGATGATATCCATGATGTTGCAGGGTAGGGGTCATACACCTGTAGACACACATGTGCATGTATATTTACCAGCCCTGAGCAAAACACTGCTGTCACTCTCTCTGATACCACGTCTATCCATCTCTCAGATTCAGTGTGGAAAACGCCTACATTGATGAGAAGGAGGACGCCTGTGATGCACTGGGAGAGATTGCCTTCAGCACTGGGTAACACAGATACTTACAGGGGATCTAGTCTTAGCAAATAAATGGCGCTTCTTGTATTTGTCTTATAGTCTGATTCGATTTCTCAAAAACTATATTACAGCTTTAAAGTTATAATTGAGCAGATATGTCCCAAATTCTATTTTGTTGGTAGTAATAATTATTAGTTTTTAATTTATTGTGTCTAATTGGGTCATATGCTCTTAAAAACACCTTCTTATTCTCCTAACAGTGCTGCCTTCCAGCCCTTCCTGGAGTCCAGCTTCCAACAAGTTTACGAGATGAGAGATGTAAGTCATTCTGGCTGGCTGGTCGGCCCAATCGTCACTCTCTGTCTAATGTGCTGTGAAGGACACTTTGTGGTCTCTGTTAGTGCATATGTTTTGTCCGTTTATAAATGGAAGTGTCTGTAGGTAGATTGATGATGGGAACTCTTAACATGCCCTAAATAATTATCTTAGGTCAGCTTTTAAAAGAATCCAGTACAGTTAATTGAAATGAATTATCTGTTAATCTCCAAGGGTCAACTTTCGATTAGTTCCACTGGTCAACGTAGGACATTTGTCTCTTGTTTAACAGCACATCTGAATGGCAGGTGCTTGGTCTCTCTACTCTCCCCATAAATCTATATTGTGGGTTTGGTGTCGGGGCAGCACATTTACTTTATTCAACACGGCCCATTGGCTGGAAAGTTGATGCATTTTTTTTGTATCCTCCCTCCCTAGTTTCCCCATGAGGACGTCCGCAGGGCAGCATTTGGAGCCATGGGTCAGTTTTGCAGAAGTCAGCATCAAGTGTGGAAGGAGAATCCCACTGAGGCCAACCACCAGGGTAAAGCCTCTCTTTTAAGGAACTGTAGGCCAGTCTCATTAATTTCAGAAAATACAGAATTGGGAAGTGCTGTTTTCTGCTGCAGTGGGGATTATGAATGAAAATCAGCATGGGAGGACATACAAGTTCTCTCTCTGCAGATGTACAGCATACTGTTTAATATTGTTATGATATACATCTTGTGTCCATCCCCCAGCCCTGCTGAAGTTGCTGGATCTGGTGCTCCCTTGCTTCGTGGAGACGGTGCGAACAGAGCATGAGCGCCAGGTTGTGATGGGTGTCCTGGAAACCATGAATAATGTCATAAAGTCCTGCAAGGAGGAGGCTTTCAAAAACCCTACACGCCTTAAGGATATCAGCCATGTCATCCGTGACGTGCTCAAGAAAAAGGTGAGAAGAGGATGAGACTGATGAGGATGGGAGGATGGCTTTATTTTTTTAAGATCACTTAAATGATTTCACAAAAAATACATTACCTAGCTGGAAGCTATAGCATTATTTTTTTCTCTCTGTTCAGACTGTTTGTCAGGATGGTGGAGGTGATGAAGCTGAGGATGAAGACCAACAGGTTGGCTGTCTTTGTGGTGCATATCAAAGTCACATTCATGGATGTTAAAGTACAAATAGATAAAGAGTAGAATATATACATAATGAATCAGAGATGGCCTTTTTAGCCATTATTTCCAAATTTCCTTGTCCATATCACTGTCCAGTTACTCAGTGTTTTTGCTGTTGATGTGCTCTCTTGTTCAGGCGGAGTATGATGCCATGCTCCAGGAGTTTGCTGGGGAGGGAATTCCTCTTGTGGCCTCTTCTGTGCCTGCAGACAACTTTGGCCCTTTCCTCAATGACCTGCTGCCTCTGCTCATGGCCAAAGCTGTGAGTTTGGACTTTCTGACATAAATCAACAAAAGTCTATTTACACATTTTCTCAGCTCAAAGTTATCCCTGTCCTGATATAGTGACACTGTAACTTCAGACTATAACATGGACACAGTAGAATTTGTAATCCTTTGAGCCAAGGAGACTGGCCTTTGTATTCATAGTATTGCCTTTGATATGTACCTTTTGATTTATTCTTTATCAAGCTAATATATATATCTTTTTATCTCAAAAGAAATCCACATGCACGGTAGCAGACCGGTCCTTCTCTGTAGGTACCATTGGAGAAATCCTGCAGTCCCTTGTGAGCGTTTCCGGGGGCCAGGGACTGGCAGGCCGACTATCCAACCGTTTGCTTCCCGTGCTGGTAGCTGGAGTAAGGGACAGCGATCCTGAGGTTCGAAACAACAGCGTCTATGGACTCGGATGTCTGGCTCAGGCAGCCGGACCCATCTGTGTCACGTATCCTTCTTACTTGTGTGTGTTTCTGTGAGGGTGGATGCGTGATGTGTATTAATGCGTAATTTTTAAAAAAAAATCATCACATGCAGTTTTTCCTTAGTGAACTGTGTTCCAGTGACTATCCCATGATGCTGTCAGTGTTTTCCAACATGCTGACCAAAGAGTCAGACCTCAGGGTGATTGACAATCTGTGTGCTGCCCTCTGCAGGATGATCATGAGCAATGTGGATGCTGTTCCTCTTGAGCAGGTATATTTAAAGCTCTCTTGATAAATGTTTATTTGAGCCCCCACAACTAATCTTTACTGCTGACATCATATTTTTACAGGTAGGAAATTCACTGTAATAGACATGATTTGCTCTGTAACAGGTTGTGCCTGCTCTGGTGGCTCGTCTTCCCCTCAAAGAGGACATGGAGGAGAACAAGACAGTGTTCAGCTGCCTGGCTATGCTCTACACACACAGTCCTGCAATGGTACAATATAGCTTTTTATTACAATCTCTGTGTTGAAGAAATATGTGTCTGTCTCCACTGGCATCCAAGCTAGTGCTTTGCAACACTAGCAGTTATACTTGTCTGCCTTTCCATATGTGGTGTAAGAAAATGTGTTTGTTGCCTTTTGCAAATCTATATTGGCAATTTTTTGTTTCAACTTGGGACCGAAGTATCTGTTCTTGTTCTTGACATCCCTAATCCCTTCAATAGGCTTTAAATTAACTATCAGGTCAAACTTTTAATAGTTTTTTTTATTACATTGATGTTACATTTACGTTTTGTTTTTATACAGTATTACTACAACAATTCATGCATGCATAAAGCGCGTTTCACCTCTATACATCATGCAATCCTAAAGGATTTAGACAAACAGCAATTTAAAGACAGAGATGACACAACATACTTCAATGATGATTCTGAACCTTGTGGTTTGTCATATGTGTGAATTTGGTCCACACACTTGGACATTAGCATTGAACATTGTTACCATGTTTCTTAAATCTTTTTCCCTTTCAGGTTGTGAAGCTAATGAAGCCCATAGTTACTGCTTCCGGTCATGTCTTTGGCAACAAGAATGTTGATACAGGTCAAGATTTTTCATTTTTTCAATGGCTTATTTTCTTAGAATGCACTGAAAGAGGCTTAAACACAGTTGGATGCTAGAACTGTTTAGTGTTCAAGCTATTTGTGCATCTAAAGTGATTGAAATTCAAAGAGAAACCATTGTATAGCTGGCATACACCTCCCCCTCGTTGAGTTTAATGTTTCCACTCATTAAGACTCCCCTTTCTGTCACTGCACACTGCTCTCAGCACTCTGTTGTATTATTCTTGTTTTAGTAATCTGTCTTCAGTGTTTTTCTGTCATCCCTAAACTCTTCTTTTGTCTCTCCTGCACAGAAACCCAGAACAATTTGGCCATGCTGATGAAAGAATTTGCGCAGCACCACTCTGCAGACTTCCAAGCAGCTGTGACCTCACTTCCTGGAGAGCAGCAGGCCAAACTTAGTGCAGCAATCTCTGCCTCGTAGCCCACACACATCCTTCCACTCTTTTGTGAAAGCCAGCCAAAACAATACATTTTTATACTGTAGGTGGAAAATGGGACAGTTATTTGTAACGTCTCCATAAAATGATCTAAATACAGCACTTCAACCATTCAACTAGTTATTACATTTGGCATTTATGCCTTTGAGTATTAACTTTTAATTTATTTGCTAAAATGCATGCTATGTTGAAGTTTTATTATTTTAAGAGTTACGGTTTACCATCCTGTGATGTTCCGTTGTATTTTGTTTCTGTTATTCCTGTAAAGTGCTACTGTTAATTGTTTCCCTTTCTGCCACTGTTTGGACAGACTTCTGGCTTTGTTATCAGAGTGTGAAGAAATGAATTTATTGCTGATAAATGTAATTTTTTTCCCCAACCTCCCAGTGTAAGTCAATGGACTTTAAACCTACGTATTCTCTCCTAGTGTTGCCGTACTCTAAAATATATCTGCTGCTTAAAAAGGGCTTTCTGGAATGGGCCAACACTGCAGCTTTGTGTTTAAACTCTGGCAGAAATACAACCGTGAAAACCTCCAGAGGTCACTAACTAACTTCACATACTGAGCTGATAAGCCACACTTAGTTGTTATTTTAAAAAAAGCACTTACTTTACCCTCAATACACTGTTAATGCTTATAGCAGCTCAGCCTGTGACTCTATGCAGCAGCAACCAGTCCATGTCTATCTGAGCTATTTCTGCTCAGCCTATTAAAAATTATTCAACAGCATTTGACAAGTGCAAGAGATTTTTTACAAATGCTACAAAGATTTAACATGATGCTCCAATGCTGGCAGGTTTTGCCGTGCAGTTAATGTCAAGCCATCCAGCCTCACCTCACTGTAGGGAGAGACACTGAGGACACTTTGAACCCTCTAAATAAATGCTAACTTGCCTCTAGGAATCAGAATGAAGTTACAAAATGTGCTTTGCCTCGGACTCGTGAACATTTATGTTAGCCTAAATGGCCAGCTTATTGATTGACATTTAATTGCACTCTATTTTAGATGATGGTGACTCTATTTCCCCTCAGATTTCCCGCTGTCCCAGGGCCTCAGTTTGGTCAGCCTGCTGGTTTTCCATGTCCAACGCCATAGCCATCTGCACCGGTGCCAGTTCATTCTCTTCTGACAAACAGAGAAAGATAGATTTATCATCATATGCTCTGTCACACAACACAACAAAGGCTTTCTGTTATATATAGAGATCAAAATGACAGGAGTGACTGGCCATGATTGGGAAAGTCAAACAGATTTTCACATATTCCTAATAGCGCTGAGGTCCAAAGTTTTATCAGGAGTCTGATGTAATGTTTACGATGATGTCATATCGGTGCCTGAAGCTCTGGCACACTGCTGTGATCCACATCAGCCCGTTTTCTGAGAGGTCACTGCAGACTGTGGCACAGCCGAGCAACCTTTGGGGCATGTTTGTGCACATACAGCAATACATTCTCCATTATAAGATAATCTATGATCTAACACAGAAATATAAAAGAAAGAGGCTGCTTTTATGGAAGTCCTGAAGGGCAAGTGAGGAAATAAAATGCCGTTGGTCGAGATTATTTTACCTTTGAGTTTGTGAAGATAATCTTTTAGGTTCTTTTTTTCATCTGTTGAAACATCCTTTATCGGGATCATTTTTCTAGGTGTTTATTGTTGTAATACACATTTTGTCCACAAGAGATAAAGTGCGCCACCACCCTATTTTTTAAAAAAGCATTAAAATCATTAGTGCTTTTTTTCAAGGGTGGTCCATTTTCAGAGGTTATCCCTGTCACCACCTCCTCTTTCTAATAGCAGCTGGGTCAGTCCGGTTCTCCTTTGACTGACTGGATTGGCCAGCAGCACACTGAAAATAGCTTACTAGCTAGCTAGGTGGCGATTACAAATGGTGCAGACTAAAGCTAGTGTCCTAGACACACAGGGGTCGTGAGGCACATTTCTGACAAACAACTGGAGCCACTCCAGCAGAGTGGACACTGGGAAAATACAGATTTTATTGACTAAACGATTTTTGTTTGAAAAAATGTGACTATCACAATTTTAAAAGTCTCTCGCATAATTTTTTCAGACAATGTTAAACCTTAGATTAAATTGTGCTCAATTTAGATAGTAGTTTCAACTGACCACTCAACTAGTTGAAGTTTAAAGATCTGTTTGAACATCAGGGAAACTAGTCTTTGGAAACATCGCTACTCTAAAGACAAGGAACATTTACAGTGTGTTAGCAAGTTATGCTACATTACTGTCTACATTATGCAAGAAAACATGAATCATATTCAGAACATGGGGTAGCGGTGCACTTCAGCCCCATGTGTTTGAAATTAGTATTACAACAACAACAAAAATTACCCGCCCAAACTTTTTTTTTACTTGTTTTCAAAGCTAGAAATAAAATCACTTTGATTGTGGCAAAACCTCTATTGCTCTTAGGTCATAAACATTAGAGAAACCTATTTAGAATAGGCTTTCATAGGGGGCTTAAGGTAACATAAAGCAACATAAAGCAAAATGAAAAACTTTGTATTAAAAATAGATATTATACTAAATATTCAAAATACAGCAGGACATTATTGGATTGATTGATTAACAGCTTCCAGACCTGTACTTGTGTGTTTCCAGGGCAGGATATTCATTCCTGTGCGACAGAAGGAGCGGTCAGTGTGGGCCTCAGTGCTGTACAGGACCTCCTGCAGCTGTTTGTCTCCAGGCTTCTGGGCTTTCACTCTCACCTACAAGAGGAAACCAGATCATTGTTACTTTACACCCTTGTATGTGGCTTGTTTGCCTCCATTTACATCAAGACAAAAAGCTAAAGTCAAACCTCAAGGATGGTGATCTCTTTCTCCTTCAGCTTCCCTGCTTTGTTCTTCACCTGGGTCTTCTTGGTGTCAACCCACACCACCCTCTCCTTCACCTCTGACCTGGACACACAGACATGTTAATACATCTGCATGACATTGCTTTTAAGACCCCTCACATCGGGATCAGACTCACTCTTGGATGCCCAGGTCGGCCAGTGTCGTGTCCAGGAAGGGGAACGGCTGGTGCGCCGGGTCGGGCTGCACCTGGATAGGCAGTGTCATGGACATGGGGATCTCCCACTCTATTTCAACACGCACCAGCTTGCCGCGTGACCCTGGGGACTCCCTGCCTTCCGGGCTCTCCGGCCCTCCGTTGGCCTGCTGCACATTGGCCTCTCCTTCCTCCAACAGGCTTTTTGTCTCGTCTGCTGCCAGCTTGACTCTCTGATCAGTATCTCAAAGAAGGAGGACGTGATGTATCCCTCGCCCTTGCTTGTATTATCTGTTATCTCTGTGACTGATGCTCCGTATCTGCACTGTTGTCGTCGGCTCTCCGACTTCCAGGAAGGCCTCTGGAAAGTGTGAGTGTGTGTGTCTAAAGAATACTGACTTGTGCTCTGCCCTCCTGGCTGATATAAGCAGCCGGTGTGAATGTGTGTTATGTGTCACTCAGATGTTAGGTTTATTGGACTGTCAGGGCCGTGACGGACGGCTGGTGATGTTTGCTCTGCTGGGTGTCTGTGTGGATTACCAGGCTGACCTGTAGTCAGTGCTAGTTGAACATGTTTTGACTGTAAACAGAGGATATATGTAGCCAAAAAACTTTTCCATCTGTGCAGAAATAATTGAGAACTGAATGATTTATAATCTAGAACAGATATTTGTCTGTATTTCTTACCAAAAGGTCACATGTGGTTCACAGTGGACAACAGATTTATTACTCCCTAATGAGGTGATTCTCTCTCCACATTGTCTCTCATTTCTCTGATAGCTGAGGTGAACATGGAGTTGATGTATAGATCAATCACAGCACTGCATCACATTTTCAGCTTTTGAAAAATGTGTTCTTGCTCAAGGTGACACAAACATGGGACACGTGTGTGCCGTCCTGTACATCAGGGGTCTATTCCCACTAACCTAGCACTCTGGACTCAGCATGTCACATTCCTTTAGCAGCCACATTAAATCCTGCTTACGTCAGCCCTGTGGAGGGATACAGATGATGTAAAGGCTCGGGAATGTAAAGAGCCAAAGAGAGGTCGACTGCCGAAGCATCAGCTTATGGTAGCACACATTGGATTTTCTGCTCATTAAAGCTGCTATTATATATATATTTTTAAATAACAGCGGATAATGTGACAACTTGCATGTAAACATAGTCACTTTTAGTCCAGAGAACTGTCCAGTTTACCTCAGCTTTTAAGCATCTTGAAATCAACTACAAGGAGCATTTATATTGTGTTGGTTTCTGCGCCCCCTGTGGACAAAGGCGGTAGTGTTTGAAAGTTGAGTGGATTTAACCAGGCCAAAAAAACACATATTTCCACCAGAAATGAGTGCTACAAAGACCTAAATTTGCCAGGTGGGATGCTAATGAATGCTAATGTTACTAATGTTAAGATTTGTGCTGCATTGAAAACTGATAGATTGATATTGGAGATAATAACATACATTTTAATCAACATTTTACCAGATGGCTTATTTTTATTGGCAATAACAAAGATATTTTGGCACAGTAAAGTCACATTTTCATTTTTCCTCCCTATGCAAGAAGCCCACTGTAACCTCTGAGCCAAGGCGACTAATTTACAAGTCGTGTTTTTGTGCAGACATTTGGCCCTATACTCTGAGGGTTTTCACCAGGGGAACACATCCGAAAAAAATTGTTGACTTGTTAAAGATGTTGTATTTTCAAATTAAAACATTGCATAGAAGTGTTAGGACATTTCCTGTCACAGCACTGCAACCTGAATGTATCATATCAACAATGTCACCATTCTACTATGTTGATGTGAGGTAGGATTTCTGTTCTGTGACTGCAGCCCTGACCTCAGCTCAGTCACAACGAGGTGCCACATGGATACGGTCTTACTCTTATGCACACACACACACACACACACACATAGCAGTCCCCAGTGCGTTTAACAAGCAAACACTTTAATTGTGTGGAGTTATTGAGGCATGAGATCAGACCGGAGTTTTCTGCCAGCGGGGCACAATGTGGTCCTGTTGAAGGCAGGAAAGTGCTGAGGCACTTACAAGTCACATTCCTCTGGTTTCTGTACAATAAGCTCCAATCAGAATATTTGAAATAAACTTTTCAGACTTTACCCGTCATGTTCAGTTTCAACATTCTGGGATTTATCTTTGAGGCAAAGTGTTAAAAAGGAGGTACTCAGGATTTTGACTCTGTTCAGTGTCAGGTATTTAAACTGGAGTTAAATACGTTCATTAGAGAATACTATGCTATAATAATGACAAACATCATATGCTACTTAGCAAAAAAACATTTTATTAAAAGTTTAAGTTGAAAAAGAATTGCACATAAAACTGCATATAAAGCTTAATTTCAAAATAATTACAAATGTTAAAATCTAGAACTGTTAAACAAATCCAACCAGATCCAGATGTTAAAAACCTCAATAACAATATGTGAACAGTGATCATTAACACTAATAAACTCTTGGATATAAATATCTAAAAATACAACAATATGAACAAATAAGAAGCACATTAAAAAGGTTAAAAATCTTCTTTAAAACACTGTTACATTAAAATGGTTAAAAATCTTTAAAACACTGTAACACAGCAATGCATCTCAATGTTTCACACTTCTGAATCAACAACTTATATAAAAACATTCAGCCTGTGTGATCATTTTTTAATAATAAAGATAACATGAGTGTGAGAGCTGATGAGCTCATGTGTCACTAAAAGCCAAAGGATCAAATTCATTCATTATATTCATCAATAAATAAATGACTGGTGTGAGTAACTGTGCTGGTGTGTGTTTATACAGGGTTTATAGTGATGTGACTGTAGGGTTCAGTCTGTTGTGCAGTCACCTGGCGGGCAGACAGCAGCTCTGAAGAAGAGGAACCACTGATTGATAACACTGAAACATTCACTTCACTAATCTCAGTTAGTAACAACTTTTCATTTCCTCACCCAGCAGCTGGTAGAGAGTGTGAGCTGCAGTGGTGCGGTCGGCCTCTGGGGGCACCAGAGAATCAAAGGTGACTTGTCCAAACCTCTGCAGGCCGGAGGAGATCCAGCTGGGAGAAACAAGAAGTGTGAGAACCAGTTGTGGAAAAAGTATTCAGATCCCTTATTTAAGGAAAAGCACTAATACCACACTGTGAAATTTCTCCACTACAAGTAAAAGTCCTGCATTCAAAACTTAAATTATCAGCATTAAAATGTACCTAAAGTATCAAAAGTAAAAATACTTTGATGCAGAATGGCCCCACTCAGACTGTTACTAATATATATTCCAAAAATATTTTTTGGACTATTATTATTGATGCATTTATGTAAGCAGCGTTTGAATTTGGTAAAGATAGGGCTCACTTTAACTACTAAATATAGTGTTGAGGTTTAATTTAAATAATCTCTAATCACTTTAAATTGATCTTCTTTTTTGCCTAAAAATGTAGTGGAGTAGAAGTATAAAGTTACATAAGCTGGAAGTACTTCACAATTCTACTCCATAAATGTTAATTTCACCACTGGAGAGAATAGTGCATGATAGGATAAAAGGACTCATATGGACCATAAGTAATACTAATAAATATGGCATTAAGGCGTATGACCCTTTCCAGTGAATCCACTGTTGATAGAGACCTGACTGCAGCTGAAACTATTGCTGTTAAGTCCAGTCAATATGTCACAGTACTAGCTTCCAACAGACATAGATACATATATAAAAGATACACAATTAAACAAACTGTTTCATAACTGACCCGCCTCTATGTCATATTTTCTCAGTCTATCATGCTTCAGTGTGCGACTGGTAGAGAGCGTAACAAGGAGATGGGTCTGTGTTTCAGGTTCTTCCCTCAGGCCCGCGGCTTGCTTTCTATTTTGAATTTCAAAGCAGATGCCAAACAAATTAGGATGTGGGTCAACCTGTGATGCTGGCAGCAACCAGGCGGGCAGCATCCCTACACCAGAGCACCAGAAATAACTTTTTATATATGTGAGCTGGTTCACACTTCATGGCCACAGTCTACCTTTATTCAGATAGGCAGGGTAATGTGCCATGCTGCAAAGCACTCATCACCGCAGGATGATTGTGATAACAATGCTGGAATCACAACACAAAGGAGAAACAGTGCAATTCAGTGAAACGGGAGGCTTGCAGCATGAACATAAAGCCAAACTCACAGCAGGTGGAAGTAGCTGTTTTTAAGGCCAAACCCTGTTATTTAACCCGGACCTTAGGCAAGTGGTTTTAATGAGTAAAGTTAACCATTTCCAGGGAAGTTTGTTTTGAAAAGCCCAAATGCAAGAATCCAGTGGAAAGTGACACATTGTATGAAACTGAAGCAAAGGGGTGAGATCACATTAACTTTGACCTCCCAAAAAAATAATGAAAAATAATTATCTTCATGATCAAGTGTCACTGCTGTAAATCTTGCAGGTGTGAATCCAGTATACAAATAACCACAGGAAATGTAATACATAAATGCATGCTTCTGGTCATAATAACGTGTAGAAAAAATCGCGGTCAGCTTAGTTTTTGTCAGCTTAGATCGTGTGATGAATGTGTGTATCGTGTTGATAGTTTGTACCTCAGCAGGTCTCTGCTCTCTGTCTGAGCCTCGGGCATCTCGATGTTCTCCTCTGCTATAGGCTCCATTCTCAACTGGGCCTCCTCTTGTGGGGACCTACACACACACACACACACACACACACACACACACACACAGTGATCTATTTCTTTACCCATCTAATTGTCCGTCTGTCCATCCATCTGAGACTCACCATCTGCTGGCAGGAGTCATCACATCGCTGGCAGATTTGTCCTCTCTGGACATGTCCAGAATCACATCCATTACAGCTGTTAACACAAGAAACTGCACTGTGAATGTCTGGTAGCTGTAAATAAATTCTGTATTTATTGTGCTGCCAAAAAATAGTGTGTAAAACTGATTTAATGTGGCTCAAAGAAAGAGGAAGAGGTCTTACATGAGCCCTCTGTGGGTTGCAGTCCTGACTCACTGGACATCTGAGAGAGAGAGAAAGAGAGAGAGAGAGAGGCAGAGCTTCATGAAAGAGATACAAGGTTTATAATCTAATTTGTCTCACCACTGAACTGAACACTCAGTTGGCAGGCTACGACTGCAGGCTAGCTGGCCAACCTTTATTATTAAAGCCACAGATTCACAAAAACCCTCTGAGACGTTAGCATGGCATGACACTGGACAGAATAGTTATCACCCCCACAGGCGGCGCTGTTTGACTTCAGGTGATTATATAGTACAAAGGAAATAGATCTCCACTCCTCTCAGAATGTACCTTCAAACAGACCCACCTCTCTCATGCTTGAGTGCCTCCTCTTCCTCTCTGTCCTCAGTATTTCTCTGTCCTGCTCTGACTCCCCTGTCATTGCCTCCTCCTCTTCCTCCCCCTCCTCTCTCTGTTTTCCTCCTTGTCCAGGCAGGACGGTGATCGTGGCACACTGTTTCCACAGCGACAGGAGGTCAGCATGGGGGATGGCTGTAGAGAGGTGAAAGACCAGGTTGTGGTTAGCATTTTGTATTTTTCTTTTCACCACAGTTTGTGCAAAGCCAGGCTGCTATAAAGTGATGTAATCAATACCAATAAAGTGTTTCAGACGCTCTACAAGGTTGATGCTGATGAGAAAACATGCCCAAAGCTTTTATGACTTACACTCTGGGGGCTCTCCAAAAGAGAAAGTTTCTGCAAAAGGCATGTGTCCTTGGGCACAAAACTTTCTGACTGCACAGTAAGTTTCCTTAAGTCTGTAATCAATAGCAATTGTGATTCATTTAACTTGCTTAAACATAGATTTTGTTTTGTTTTCTTTAGTTGTTTTTGGGGTCTTTGTCCACAGGTTTGCAGATCTATTGCACCACTTGCCAGAAACATCTTTTAAAATATCAATTTTTAAAGTGATTCAGAGGACGATAACTCTTTTTTTTAGCCTTATTACTGACAACATTTAAAGTTTTTGTCCCCTCTAATGTCTGACCTTTACTGAAGTTAAAAGATACTAACTACAATTACCATCCTGATACGTCTGCTAATTGTGGATTTCGATTCACAACAGACTCCTCATCCGAGTCTGAAGGTTCAAACATGTATGATTCTTGCAGAGAAAATAAACTACCTCTGCTCTCTGCAGAAGGCGAGCTACGACCAGCTCACACGGCTCTTTCACCAGCCCAGTTTTTATTTATGACTTTTTTATATGGAAGCATTTTTACATGCTTTAAAACGTGTCTGGCACTTTAAATGTATCCCATTGCTATTGCTTCACATGTTTTTGGGTTCACTATCATTGTCAGTGATTAACAGCTGTGATTTCCTTAACCATGACACTGACACTGTTATTTATATATCTGTTAAGATATTTTATTTTGCACATTTGTTAGCTGGTGTTCTGTTCCTGTCGCCTTCCCTCTAATGATTCTTAATTCTATTTTATAAACCTGTCTGGAATTTAATTATTTAAGAAGGAAGCTGTGAAAAAATCGTTGTTTGGTCAATAGTGTGGGCTTTTCTATAGCCAGAGGTAGAGTGTAGCACTTAGCACTGACATCCACAGGGGGCGCTGGAGAGCTGAGCAGGAGTTGCACGCTTGGTCAAGAAGGGCAGGTCCAGCATTACCTCGGACTGCGAGGAAAAACAAAATATTAGCTTGATTGTGCAGTTTTCAAGTAGGGTTTTTGCTTTTTGAGTACACAGAGGAGAGGGAGGGAGAGGGGGTGAAAGGCGTTGATGGTGTCTCAAAGGAAATTAAAGAAATAAAGGAGGAAGGAGGGAAGGAGGAAAAGAAAGAGGGAAAGCAATAAAATCAATGAGCACTATTCCAGTGGGTTTAGAGAGCATGAAGAAGTGGAGAGCTGGAGTTTAATTAACGGACACCCTGGTGAATCGACACTTTGATGGCAAGTCTTTGATTACAGAATGGCAAAGGCTGAGAATTCAATTGGTTGGTGTCAGTGAACCCTTGATCTCCTTCAGTGTGTATTTATGTGTCTGCATACACTTAGAACAGCTTGTGTTAATATGTGTGTGTGTTTGTTTAAGTCATGACTTGTGGTTCAGAGGGAGTAAAATGTGCTGGTATGTGTGTGAAAACACAAATAACTGTTCAGCCAGTAGAAGAAAAAGTAGCAGAACCACTTCAACATTTAAATTGTATGACAGTCAGTGTGTTTGTGTACCAGTTTCAGTGTCTCAGCCAGCGGGTTTAAGATCTGCTCCTTCATTTCTCTCTCCGGTATCTGGACCTCAGGGTCTGCAAAGACCAGCTGACGTCTGCGACCTCCGCCAGGCTTCCTCAGAGGAGCGGCAGCCACCTGATGGCTCAGTGAGAAGCACACAGCTTTAGTGTTTACAGCGCTGGTTCTATAAAAGGACATCACGCTCCAGCACACAAAGTGGAAATTATGAATCCATGTGTTGACACACCCACATGTGCTTTCCATTACTTGTTTCCAAAACGAAACTAGTAGCTCATGAGTCACTTGGTGGAATGTAAATTAAAGTTGATGAAAGTGCCACAACAGAAAACGCTTTGTCACTGTCATCTCCCTGTTTCCTACATGTCAAGATTCCTGTAAGGCCCTGTGCTTGGATCCATAGTTTGTATTTCCCATGTTTTTAGTAACATGACTGAACTAAGGTTCACCCAGTAATGACAGGGTGAACATGTTTGCTTGTAGCCCTCAGGAGTCCACAAAAGGGCCGGCGTATTACTTCCTCATGATGTCACAACATAAAAACAAAGCAACGTCAACTCAGTCAAGTAGTGGATTGAAACTCCATTCCAGTTTTGTTTGATGTTGATGAGCCAAGTAAAACTGGGGGATAAGACCAAATATAATTATTATTTAAAAAAAGAGCTAGATGTTATCCTCATGTTACTTCTTGTATGCTGTTTAAAATTCTCAATTGAGCATGATTGTGTTTTTGAAAGTAAAAAAACACAATATTAAAATTTTATGTTATTTTTT
>CAFUXE010000880.1:78666-93174 GCA_903364295.1 Serranus cabrilla | reverse complement strand
TCAAAATGTTCACGATCCATTCAGTCAAAGTAAAAAGAGCATATAGGTGAGGTTGTGCTGAAAAAAAATTACACCAACATGTTCAGCATTTCTTAACTGGAAGAGTGAAATAAGACTCTTCTTCTTTACTTAATACAAAACTACCAAACAGCAGAGAATAGACAGCGTCACCCGTGTCTCACCTCTTCACACGAACTTGCTGTTGCACTGTCTCCCTCTTTCCCAGATGCCCCAGAGGGTGGAGTTGGCATGGCAACCTGCAGTGGGGTCATCTCTAGGGCAACAGCTGCCAGCGGAGCCTCCGCAGGGTGACCTAACTCCTCGTGGAGCAGCCACACACTGTCCCACTCTGCTCCCAGCACTGTCTCTTTCAGCCTGGAAACAACACACACGTGCTTACAGTACACTGTTATACTTATCATCACAGGTCATTGCTAAATATACTGATAATATTCCGTGTGTCTTAAGGCTTTACTGGAGCTACAGGACATTACAATATCATCTATCAGTCAGTCAACATTTGCATGTTTATTAACATGTTGTAGCCCTCATGAGAGCAGCCACACGTCATAAGATCAACCTGTTTGGTGAAACGAAGCGCTGTGAAAGTGTCGGTGCCAAACAGGAAACATTTGTGGCACCAGGCTTAAAAGCTGCTGTGCAGTGTTTTGCATGTAAAACAAAAAAAAAAAGTTTACTTTTACTCCTCAGTGAACTGCCTCCTTGGCAGAACTCTGACAGCATTTTCTAGTGCAGTATCTAGTTATCATTATGAATTTCCCATGTTTTTCAGGACTCTGTTGACAATGATACAGGCAAATAAATAAATAAATAAATAGCATGAATGTAGCAAGTAAGTGAAAAAATCAAAGGGTACACTGTCAAAAATAGGTTAAACTGTGGCAAACACTTCATCATAGGTTAGTTAGTGATGCTAAAGGTGAGGGTGCATTGAAAGGGCAGAACAAAAAACATACTGAAGCAATTGTCTCCCTAAATGTACATAGGATTTTGGCTTTTAATAGTCAAAAATCAGACCTTGCAGTGAACATTTAATGTCAAATTAAAGGGGCTGCTTTCAACCGAACAGGTGCGGGATCATGATGAAAGGGATGTGCTGCTCTCATATATACACATATATTATGGGCGATCGAAGGTCGGTGGTTCGATCCCTGACCATGGCAGCCTACATGTCGAAGTATGCTTGGGCAAGATACTGAACCCCAAATTGCTCCGATGCTGCGTGTGTGAATGAATTCCTGATGATGGCACTATGTAGGGTAGTGAATGGGGCAAAGACTGGAAAATGACGTTTATATGAAGTGCACACTGACCTGAAGGTGAGCTGTGTAGTTACTGTTTCAGACAATCAGTCATTTTAAACTTGCTCTTTAAATGAACAAAAGACTCACTGGTCAATAGAGGTCATGGCTCCTTCACGTTCCCTGTCGTCTGTCTGCTGCTCCTCTGTTTAACACACAGTGTGATATATACACAACACATGGACACAAATAAACAGACGCTTAAAATGTAAAAAGCTCAGCAACGATAAAATGACTTATTATAAAACACATTTTCCCTTGTTTTACCAAACCTCTTAACAAATTCTCCGTCTACTCGTTTACTGCTGCTTAAATGCAGAAGGTCAAACACATGCTGTCATGTTATCCTTGTGCTGTCTTTGCTAACAACAGAAGGCATTTTTGTTAAAGCAAGCCAGGCTTTCTCAAACGCTACAGACTGCCCTCTCAATTCTACCCTGAAATGAAAAAGTCTCTTGAAAATAAACCGCTTCTTTCTGGCAGCAAAAGCACTTACAGAGTTCAAATTGCTTATTTTTTCAATTACACTGGTGGCACAAAGAATTTGACCTGGCTGCCTCATGCAGACACATTACAAGAGAGGAACCCACTGTGGGACCGATAAACTCGACACTTTACAAATCCCACAGTACTCAACAACTAAAATGCTAAGATATGCAGTGCTTATCATGCACATAACACACACCTCTACGGAACTGGTCTGGTTGATCCATCAACAGGTCAATCTCTCTGGCTGTGGCTTCAGGAAGGTCATCTCCCACAAAATACTGCTACAGAGAGACAATTACACACAAGAGGACAAAGGAATAAAGAAAGTGGGAAAGAAACAATGCAGTTTTAGTCTGTTTAGTGCACATGAATAATGTACATGAAGTGATGTAAAACAGCAGCAATATGCAGCAACAGAAGCATATACAAAGAAACTAAACTTCTGCATGCAAAGCAAAAATAAAGCCAAGGGGCAGACGAGTGGAGGAGGACAACAACAGGAATGTGAGCCACATATCTCTGTAAACTAACTGTGAGTGCAGGCTAGGGTAATTATGTCAAAATGCATCAGCTGATGAAGCTTCAGGGGGAGCGTTATCAGTCCCTAAGTGACAGAATGAGGAGGGTAATAGTGCGTGGAGGTACTGCTGGACTCAGACTTACTGTAGTGAGGCACAGCAGCGTTTTATGACTAAGATAATATAGCTCTGCTTTCTCTTAAGCACTGTGGACACTGAGAGGTGAATTCAGGACATTCAGTCAGGCATCAGGGCTTTTACGTCCACATTCCCCCACACCATTAACTTCACTGCATTATACACACCATTTATAAAACTGATGGGATTTTTGAACATTAGTGAAGAATGGTCTCCCGTAAATAGCTGTTCTCTTTTGAGCAATGAACACCACCCAACCCCCCTTATGCTCATTTTAAGGTTCATACTTAAATTTGAGGTTTCAAGAGAAATGTTTACATCCCTTAAAGTTCAAAATACACTGTATTTTTCCTATATAAATTAGGAGAAAAAGGGGGTTTCTCAGCAGTTTAGAGAACAAAAGTGCTCCTCATCCAATTGCTAAAAATACAGAAATCTCCAAAATGTCAAAAGTTTTTGAAGCCAGATCAGAGCATGGATTTTTCTCTGTTGTTCCAAAGGTCTCAGTGTAGTTGTGTAATATTCTGGAGGGTTTTTTGACCAATTTGAGCTATTCTCAAATTTTAAAAAAAGAGCCTAATTTAGCACCAAATGTGTGTAACAAATTGTATTAAACCAAGAAATGCTGCACCACTTATGGGGCATAGTTAAGCATGGAAATGGACTTCAGAAAGCCAAACATGAATGTTCTGAACCCTTAAATACCATAATACGTGTAATTAATTGATGAATTAAGTCATTTTTATTGGAGATATATGACCAGAACAACTTAACACAAAGTGCTGAGCTGCATCTCAAATAAATCTTCAGGTTCACAGCTCTCAGATGATGTACACCACTTCTAAGCAGCATTTTTGTTGACGTGCTGTATCCCCCTAAATGACCACATGCCAACAACCCCAATTCTTAATAAATGGGGGCAAAAAGATAAGGGGTTAAAGTTTATTAATATGGGCTGTGTGTGTTTCTCTGTGGATTGAGTGTTTTCATACTTCACAGTATTAATATAGCAACTAGAATAGATTTCTTTAACAAAGAAGACATAAATGTTACCTTTAACAACATAGGAAACTGTGTACAAAAATATAAACTATTGTCAAATGGACTGGAGCTTTACTGCTACGTCCTCATCACATAGCACCCTGCAAAGAGCGACAGGAGAGCAGCACACTCGTGACCTAAACTAAAGCTGTTGCAGACACACGGTCTACATCCCGGCTCAGTGATTCGCCAGGACACCTGATGTGTCTAAAAGTGATGACTGTGATGTTTCCTCTCCCTGGACTGTGACAGAGAGTTTACCTCAGCAGCAGGGATGACGAACTGCTCCTTCTCTGTCAGGGAGATGGCAGCTGGATGTGACCTGAAACCTGGTTTAACACAGCAGGAGTTAGGAGCCACGCATGTTTGCAGCACAGGAGAGATGTGAGACTCCTGAGGTTCACTTGAATGAAACAACCAGCACAATAAAATCTAGGCCTGGGACTGCTGCATGTTTAATTCAGTATACTCAGATAAAACAAGATTAATTTGCTGATGACTGAACATTTATTCACAATTTTCCTCACAGGAGAGGAAACAGCAGCCTTCCTGTGCCAAAAATTTAAATTTAGAAGAAAATCCATTTATGGAACCTAAGCTAATGAACTGACCCATTTATAAATCCTCTGAAGATTATTAGATACCACAATGACTATCACAAATCATACTCAGAATAATCTGTATTCTTAGTTAAAGTAGGTTAATCAAAATTGCATAATCACAAGCGTTACAATATGGAAGCTTCCAGAAAGGTCCTTGATAATTGCACAGTTTTTGAAAGGAATGGCATTTACGTCAACAATTAAAATAAAATAAATACATAAATAAATGTGACCCCCAGCACTGGGGTTTGTCCTGGCAGATTTAGAGCTGCTGACTTTCTGTTTCTGCAAAATATGACACGTGGAACTGAATTTGATGAATTTACTGTTCATCTGTAACTGCCTCACTCCCTGCCACTAGGAGCCCACGTTGCTTGAAACTCCAGAGTTTCAGCTGGTGGCTGAAGCAACTCAGATTCAGCCAGAAGTCTGTCTCACCAGGAAGTCTGATCCAGATCACCCCAACAGCTGGATCAGTAAACTTTGCTACAAAGTAGTCCCTTTGGGAGGGAGGTGGAGGGTCTGCAGGGTGTGCTAGCTTATAGCTAGTGTCTGGATCTGTTACTAACCATGCCCCATTCATTTGAATATAATAGGTGGATATAAGAAATGCTTGTGGCATTAGGAAATAAAAGTCCCCTGAAATAAAGACAAGTAGTCCTTTCAAAATGCTTTTTATGTATCTATAATACACTATAAATGTCTTATTAAAGTATATTTACTCATTTATATATTTAAATACATTTTTATACATATTTATTGCCTTGGTAATTTATTTCCGAATTGATCAAATTTAGCTATATTATTTTTTATTTCATCATCATATTTATTTATTTATTGATTGATTCAATATGGACTTGGTTGAAATGCATTCCATGAGTTATAAACATTGTTATAGAGTCAGTTGTGTCCCATTTCAGGTGAGGAGTTACAAAATGTTTCATCCACACCTGAAATGGGACACAGTACAGTGATCGGTCTTACCCTCGGCGTCATGTGCGGTGTGGGGACTGGGCACCAGGGAGTGCTGTGAGCCTGCCTCTTCACTCCCCAACACTGGCTGGAAATTTACATTACAAATATTATATAACAATTCTGACACAGATTTGTTTTCATTCCTTGGCTTGAATTGGATAAGCTATTTCCACAAGGAAAGATTACAAGGAGGACAAAGTCCAGCCATGTCTGCCAGATTTACAGCACACACAGTGAGTCAGAGTTATCTGCTGTGATTTACTCATACATTGTCTGACAGTACCAGCGGGCTGTATGGGGAGATATCAAACATATGCTGTTAAAATGGGAGCGACCTACACTTATGTACGTAAGGCCATAAACAATGACTCATTTGTAGTAGCCGATGGTTCATGAATGACTTGACTGTAAGCATGAAAAGCCGGGATATTGTAAATTTGTAAGATATGAGATGCATGTCAAGAATATATCCCTGAAAAGTTACATCACAAGAGCATACATTATCAGGTAAGCCTGTGTGACTGCACATGGAGAGGCTACATACTGTATATCTGCTTTAATACGAGTGGCGGGTATGTGTGTATTAGCTCTATATATGGATTTAAACACTTCCAAGCATTTGTGCTGAATGTAATCTGTTGAACCTACTTACTATTATGCAATTGGACTTTTTTTTACTGCTGTTTAAGACATCAAAAGTTAAAGAATTACTGAAAGAGCCAAAATCACAAATGGTCTTACATAAGAGGCCTGTTCTCATTAAAGACGGTTCTTATGAAGCTGGAATATTTCCTCTGGAAACTGCAGTTTGTCTGACATACTTAAACGTTATAAATGTAATATATTTTGGGTAAAGAAGCTGCATGTTCTGTATACTTAATATTAAGTATCTTTGGTCAGGAATGTGAAGTATATTGAGTTACCTCAAACTATTACTATGAGTCATTGTATTAGTGGCTACTGTTGCTCCAGACAACATCCATCTAACCTGCTTCCTGTTTACAGTGTATACTTGGTATAAAGTGAAACTGTGTACGGGTAAATCTGTTTTGTTTTGTTACATTACACAAACAGCTATTAGATTACAGCCTGTGTTATTGCTTGGCGTATTCCAGAGCCATTCCAACACATGCAGTATATGGCTGTGCATGTGTCATTGATGTACCTGGTGTATCTTATAGGGGCTGGGCAGTAGGTGTGATTCCATTAGGCCGAAGAAGGGGTCCTGAGCTCCCTCAGCCTCCTCCATCAGGTACAGGTTATCAGGCACATCCAAGGCCAACCTGTAAGATAAAGCGATAGCACAATATCACTAATCAGTGCCGCACCCGCTAATGCATACTTTTACCAGCACTGTTTGTTTCATGAATTTGTAAAATAACAACATGTGACTGCAAAACAAAATAATGCTCAGCATCTTTAGAGGGCAAAATGTGGAAATATATATTGCATCTGCACAAACAATAGCTCATACATTACTGCTGTTACATAACACAGCTTATTAAACATTTACGAAGCCATTCGCATGAAAGTAGCTCAATTTGTCCATCTCTCACTCAGTAAAACACTAGCATCTCCTTTTCAAAGTCTTTATTCCCCAAAACAATCTCTCTCATAAATATTCCACCAGACGCTTTTGAGCTGAGACTTCCCTAAACACGTACAACCCCTGCACAGCTTAAAATTTTAGGTGCCCAAGGATACAAGCACTCCTCTATTGCGCATGATCAAAATTGCCGTGTGAGTGTGTGTGCGTGTGTGTGCAGACCTGTCAGACTCAGCCATGTCAATATATATGCATCTTTTAGAGCGCAGCAGGCGGTCGATGGTTTGTTGAGCCTCCTCTGGAAAACAGAAAGGGGTTCAAAGTTTTCACACGCACCTCTGAGTCGAGCAGTTAATTCATGCAGGAACAGAAGCAGAGATGTCACTCTGAAGTTATAGTCTAAAATATCTGCAATGACAAATGCAATAAAGCTGACCGTATATGGCCTTTCGTCCTCCTTTCTGCACAGTAGGGGGAAGTTATAATGGGAATCCTAGTAATTAAATAGTTTTCACAACAGGTCTTATTTAAGGTCAATTATAAAAGCTTCTTATGCATAAACTTTGGACTTTTTTGTAATCCAAATACTTCTCTGGACAAATAAAATAAAACAGTGGGAAATTCAAATTTTATGAATTTTATTAAGGAACTGGGAGGACAATGCTATGCTTATGAAATACAGCATAAACACACTATGTACTCCAAATTGTATGTGACAGCTTTGGGAGGTTGCGTTTTGTTCTACTGATAGACGAAATGAAATACTGTTGCTGAACCCACGAGCCACTGCAGCAGACAGTGGATGCTTTCTTGGCTTCTCCTCCGGCTTATCATTATGCATTGTATTTCACTGTTTTCATCAACCATGACAACAGCATGATTGTGAATCTGTCGGATGCAATATCAGTGTCCGGGTGTAATTTAAGACCAGATGAATAGAGACTGATGAGACACTGAGTTGAATGATATCGCACGCATCAGCTCTTTATTGGCTTTTGAAATCAGACTTGCCAGGTAGATTTTGGAAACATGTAATTTGCAGATATATGATGATAGCACTAATTTGGTTTTTACAACAAAACATATAACATTTCTACAGACAACATGTCTGCTGTTTTCATATTTTACCTGAGCTAATCTTAGAAAGCCACAAAAAGAAAATGTTTCTTGTTAAGCTGAAAACCATTCTGCTTACTGAGCGCATTTTCTGCTAAATGTATAAGTAAGCAGCTGGAAAATGATTCCCTTGTTTTAATCCAACAACCTTACTCCCTGACTACTACCACATTTACTGAACAGTAGCCTATATAGGTTTTGTATTGCATTAAAATAAAGCCTCTAACTTTTGTCTCTCTCACCCAGCAGGAAGTTAAAGTATATTGTGTGTAGCCTGGAGAAGCGCTAATACTGATTTTTCAGCTCTTGTTCCACTTCATCTTTTCTCCTTACCCAGCAGAAAGCCACACTGCCTGTGGTAGACCACAACCACTCCATACTGAAGCTGAGACGACAGGTACAGAGAGAAGCGAGGCTTTGGCAGGTTTGGTTGAGGTGGAGGAACCTGAGCTGTCACATAATCCAAAATGTCTCCACTGTAATGGTAATGACAGAAAAAACATTGGTTTTTCGTTAAAAAGGACGCCTAACACTATTTTCTTTAAACTTCAAACTCCAATCATCAAAAAATGATCTGATGTTATATTACGGAGTATTATATGAGTGGCAAAGTAAGACATGGGCAGCTAATGGTTATAAAAATGACTACAGAACTTAATAACAAAACACATCTTTTATCTGGCCAAACTTACTTACTACTCAAACAATCAATCTTGCTAGCAACACAACCAGAAAGATAAGCTAACGCTAGCCATTCACTTTTTGGAAAATCTTACCATGTTCGATTGACATTGACTCGGAGAAGCTCTCTGCGAGTGACCCTGATACCTCTGGTGGCGGCTAACCTGAATAGTAAAACAAAATTATAAAATGTATAAATACACCTAGCTTAAAAGCTAATCTTTCATGTAGTTAGCTAGCAGCTAAGTTAACACTGACACTAGCTTTATGGCAGATACAATTAATTTTACAAGCTAATGAGCTATTTTGAAACTTACCAAACTGTGGAAAAACATCCAGTGTGGCGGTGGAGGACATTGGGGTAGTAAAACATTTTTAATGTTTCTGAATAAAACAGAAACCTTGAAGAAAGAGGTCAAGGTTCAAGAATTTATTCAGCAAATGATAAAATTTTAGAAGCTTGATGAGTGGCGCCGCGGTTTTCCCGCGTCAAATCGCAGTGGACCAATCAGGTTGTGAGATTCAACAAATTAAATATAAACATTCATGATGCATTCAAGGACTATAGGAAAGTTATAGAACTCAATTGTAATTGGTAACAGACCTTATTTTTACAGTCTATGTAACAGACACGTGAATGATGAAAGCAAAGATACTCTGATGAAAGTAAAGCATTTCTTCAATCATAATTATCAAATAATGTAAGGCTTACAAGGCTTTTCATTGTTTTGTGCACTGAGTAAACCTCTAGATGCAAAACGTAATTTATAATGCAATTCTACTTTTACTTTTCATACTTAATGTAAATTTTTCATGCGAATAGTGTTATACTTTACTTAATTTTGAATACAGGACTTTTATTTGTAGTGGTGTAATTCTGCAATGTGGTAAGGAATTTGAATACTTCCACAACTGGAAATTACCTATGTATTGGGACAGAATATTACGGCGACATTACGACAAAAGTTAATTAAACAAAGCAGCCATGGACACAGATAGAAATAGGAAAATATATTAGCACTGTGTCTTTAAACTTGGGAGGGAATTATTTTCATAGATATAGTCAGTAAATTGTTTTTGAATGCACGTCTTTGGCTTAAGTTAAAGGAAAGAGGAGTGTTTGGTTCTTGTTTACTAATGTTAACACCGGTTTTTGGTTGCCAAAACATTACATTTTCTATTTTTACTCCGTTGAAAGGAAAGGGAAGTGTGACGTCACCCTCCTTACGGGTAGTGAATGATTGGCCGCGCCTTTGTGCGCGAGGAGGAGGAGGAGGCGCTGACAAGCAGCAACGTGAACGTCGGGTGGTGGAGTCTGATTGAAGCCGCTTACAGAAGAAACTACAGCAGAGGGGAAACACGGTCCGTCGCGGTTACTTGCTCAATTTTTGTCCGAGCATTCCCTTTAAAATGGCGTATCATAACAGTCCTTACAGAGCTCCTCCGCACATCAACGCGCCTCCGGACCAGGGTTTCCTGTGGAATATCTTCCAGAGGTAAGTGGGGGAAAGACGGGTTGTTTCGCTGCTGTCTGCCTGTCTCTCACTTCGCTCCGCAGTGAAAACTGCTATCGTTTTTTAGCGCGGGGCGGAAGACAGTGGGGCTGGGTGGTGACACGAAATGTTTCATTCAGCTTGTGTGTTTGAATCTTCACTCGCATACCCTCAGAACTATTTAGTCTGAAAGCAGTGCTCCGCAGTCAAACGTAGTGCTTTGGTTACCTCTCAGCTGTGGAGCGTCTTGGAATACTACTGCACAGTGTAACTACAACACACCAATAGCCTACAGCGATCCGTGTCACCCAGCTTGTGTGTCAGTGTCACAGACCCTTATTATTGGCGTTAAATTGCCTTGAAATGAAGTCATAGCTGGTTCAATCAGTGAACAGTCTCCTACAGCAATGAGAGTTTCTAAACTGGGGTCCAGGGACCTCCAGGAGTCCTTGAAGGGGTTTTTTGTTCTGGCTCTTCCAGCAAAATAGTAAAATTTATTCATTTAAAGATATGAAAGAATATTTCATGAATTAATCACTCAGCCGCCTGCATCTACACCATATCTGCACCAAGTCAGCAGAGATATATCCTCTCAAGATGGGGTTCCCTAAAAAAATCTGACAGTTGTGAGTCTATATGACGCAGTGTGTGTCTATTTATGGGAGGCTGACATGAATACATTGGAAAGCTCTGTCCAATATAGCCATAGGCTGTATGGTTTGTTCTTGAGCTGATGTTACTGTATCAGTGGTGTCTTTCAACCCCTGATAGTCATCAATTTCACCATAGCCTGAGTGAAAAGTGTGTCAGCAGCTAAGAAGGTCACCGTAGTAGACACAGAGGGAAACACTTGATATGCTATGGCCCCTGGTTATAGTAAGCTATAGAGTTATGTAATACTGCAGAGGATTTTTTCCTGCTGTTTTGCTTTCTCACAACATTGAGATGCTGCACGCATTGCAAGGCTTGTAGCACCCTTAACGAATTATTAATGTATGGCGCAAAACCACTCAGAAATCAGGTTGGATATACTCACATTTTCTCTCATACATATGTATATATATATATCTATGTCTCTCACACATTCCTAAGCTTTTATTCACAGTCACGCAACCAGCATGACTATGCTCACAATACATATGGAGTCACCATCATTTAACGTCATACAAAACAACAATATGACTTGAATAACCACACACACACAGTCATCCGTCACATGAGCGTTGTGCTGCCTCATCTGCTGCCTCCTGGTAGATATCTGGCAGAGCCCTGCTGGAATTCCCTCAGTCATGTGATCAGAGTCAATAGAGCATAGTTGAAGCGGGAGGCCTTTCAATCTCTGTGTCACACACGTATTAACAATGTATGACTCACCGTCCCACGGTTGCACCAGCTTTAAGTATCCATTCAGATTGAAGTCACACTTTGTAACTCTCTTTATCCTGTCTAATATTTAATGTATAACAGCAGGAGAAGTAATGGAGTCATTCATTCTCAAGGTGTTTTTAAAAGTAGACTGCAGTCGGCCGGTATATTTCAAAAACTATTAAATTATATGACTTGAGTGAACCATGACGAAGTCCTGTTTCGCTGCTTTCTTGTGAATGACGTTGGTATGACAAAAATGTTTGCACCCAACCCTTCAGAGAGCTAAGACAACATCAGGCTTTGAGTTGAAGTCAGATCAACAATACAGATGTGTTGCTATGCAAGTATAACAACATGATCACTGTCTGTCAGCTGCCGCGTGACAACAAACTCTTCAGTAACAAATTAGAGCTTGTAGGATCCGGTTCAGTTCTTTTATATGTGATCGCTCACACATGTGGACTGTCTAACCTGAAACAGAGCCATGATTGGATCCATGTCTTAAACCACAAAACTTACAAAAAGTAGCAAATGGAAACAGACTGTTGAACACCAGGGTTTCCTTGGAAGGTTTTGTGAATGCAGCTTTAATTTAGGAGCTTTTTTTTCCAGTATGGGAGCCACAATGACATCGTTTATGTGGAAAGTAGGGCGAGCTTTGTTCCCAAGCTGTATTCCAACCTGATTGCTCAATTGGAAACACTGAAACATGGGAAAATCTGAGCGGAATAACCGAGCCGTAGTGTTTTATGTCGTCCTGCTGTTTTACCTATGAGTTCTGTATTTTGACAGCAAGTAGATGGACACACCAGATGGTTAACTGACTGCACTTGCAGGCAAGAGGTAGCTTTAATGATGTTTTCACTTAATCGTAGAAGTCTGGCGAGGTAGCTTCACCTGAGGCTGACTGAGTGAGTTGGTAAGAGGAGGACGGAGGAAAGGGGAGAGCTTATTCTGTACACACATACTTCTTTGAGTTAATCTATCAGTGTTTGGTGAAGGTTGGGTACCCCCACTGCCTGCACCAACCCAA
Source organism: Serranus cabrilla (assembly GCA_903364295.1). Lineage (NCBI taxonomy): Eukaryota > Metazoa > Chordata > Actinopteri > Perciformes > Serranidae > Serranus > Serranus cabrilla. The sequence continues at coordinate 80,852 of CAFUXE010000880.1, read as the reverse complement.
CTGCTCCTCACTTTCACTGTGACAAAGCTCTCATTTATAGAGGCGTGCTGAAAGCTGGGTTTTCTCCCCAAGGAGAGCAGTTAGGTCTCCTTCTGTTTATTTTTCTTTTCTAGTTGGGGGAAGGTATAAAGCCAGGACTACACACAGACTTATAGCTGATCACCGTACAGACAGCCACGGAGGCAGCCGACATGGAGATGTAACCGCATAGAAAGCGTCACAGCTGGGAGCGGAAACCCAGCCCACAAAGTCAGCACTGGGCTGGGCCTGAGTTTTTTTTGTGGGGGGTTCCCCGTCTCCTCTCCTCCCTCTTCTTCTCTGCTGGTATTCAGCTTGTTGAGTGTGCTTCGTGTCGACAGGTCGGGCCAGGCAGGTTGCTAAGGAACAACTGAGTCACTGGATGTTTGACTAAGCTGCATTTCAATACCACCGACCCGTTATATGTGCCACAGTCCAGCCTGTTTTTTATGCATCTCAGGGAAACACTCATGGTTTTGCAAATGTATACTCATAGCTTCATTTTTCAGCTGCTGTGTATTTAGGGAGCTGATTTAACAATAAAAAATAAAAGGAAGCGCAAAAGTAATGAGGGTTGTTGTAATCCAATGTCTGAAAACTAGACACAGTTACAGCTCTCTGATCTCTTTGTTATGCCTTTTTATCTGCGGGAGTTTTTCTTATGCTTGCTTACTCCAAACTACCCGTATGTTTTTGTTTTTTCATGACCTAAAATTACTGGATGTTGGTCAGGAGATGATGACATGTATAGAAATTATTTCTAAGCTCTACTTTGACTCTGATCAAACACAAGAAGAAGACAGAGCTGCTAGAGCTTATTAAAAAGGTTTGCTCACTCTAGTCTACACGTTTAATGGCCTTTATTCAACCAATTCCTGTTTGTTTAATGGTGTTTAATGATTCTTTTGAGAAGATGGAGCCAAGACATAGCCAGTCACTCAGTATTTTACTATAATAACTTGACAGCCTATTCATATCTTTCTATGACCTACCTTTAGACACCTCAGTGTGGCTTTGTGGTCAGCCAGTTCCTCCGTAGACCTGTGTACACTTTAGCTGCTTATCTCTGACAAAACACTTACTAAAGAAATGCACATCAAAGTTTTTTTTCCTAATGGCTCTAGTTGATTAAATTACCAGCACAAATGCGTAACATTCTCTATCTCAAGCCTCTACAGTGTGACTTTTTTCCTCTGTTTGGTGTAATTATGAACCTTTATGTGGAAGGCACCATGGGACTTAACTTAAACATCACTTTGCTAATTTTGTTAAATGTAGCATTATTATTATTATTATTATTAGACTTTATTTTAGTTTTACTTACTACTTTATTTTGACTTGCTTTATTTTACTACTATTTACTTTTTCAAAAGACTTTATAGCACACTTAATAATAAATATTATGACAGAAAATGTGATTTGAAGCTTCATCGATCCACCTCAAATCCACAGTGAAAACTGCAAATAAATGATTGAGAAAATAAAGGATAAATGAAGTTCACTTGAAATAACATTTTACACAAAGTAAAATACAGAAAAATTAAACAAAATAACTAATTTGCTGCTTGCTACATAAAGGGAATTGTCCTCTATCTTCCTTCGTCTTCTTCACATTAACTGTCAGTCTGTCGTGACAAACATCTCAACCTGAAACATTGTTCATCTTACTGGTAACGCTGCTTTGACTCCTGTACAAATGTTTGTTTTAAATTAGGCCTATTTTAAAGATGCAAAAATTATGGATTAATCAATCGAAAAAAAGCCAAGTAATTGATTAAACTGCAAACTATTCTGTTCATTAATCAATTCATCATTTCATTGATTATAGCCCAAATTCACATTTCTAATTGATTAATTGACTGATTGTGTAAGATATAAACTTCGGGACCTGCTCAGAGGATGGTGTACAGATTAGAGTTAATTTCATCATCATGCTAAATTGTATTGAATGACTCATCATATTGAGCTTTTGACAGCTGTAATGTATTTTCTATTTATTTGATAGTGACAGTAAAGATACAGACAGCGAAGTATTAGTTTCTTTCTTTAAAAATATGTTAAACTATCTGAAACTCTTTAAACTCTATCTGAAATTCTGTATGCTGGTAGCACTGCTTTGACAGTTGCCAACATTCACTTTCACTTTGTGCTGTCTCAGGATCAACACA
>CAFUXE010000880.1:51384-78628 GCA_903364295.1 Serranus cabrilla | reverse complement strand
ACACATACACACACATGCTCTGAGCTGGCTGGTCTCAGGGGAGCTCCGAGCGTACAAGCTGCCTTGTGTGTCCTGATCATAGAACTCCATTCATTCTCTGTGCACTGTTGAAATACTAACACACGCTCAGTAGGATAAAATTTCCGCTGGCGAGTGTTGATGCCTGCTGCTATTGTGTGTTGAGTGGGTGGGTGTGTGAAGTGGTTAATGCAGGCGGTATCTAATCTGTGTTTTCCTCCCCAGGGTTGACAAGGACCGGAGTGGAGTGATATCAGACTCAGAGCTTCAGCAGGCCTTATCGAACGGTGTGTATCAGTGTCTGACGTTTCTGCCGCTCCCTTTTTCTTTCACCGTCCTTATTTCTGACCATGTGTCCCCTGTCTCTGTGTCTCATTCTCCTTTCCTGTCTTCTTCTCTCTTTTATTACTCCCTGTCTGCCTCTTTTTTGATCCCTCCGTGTCCCTCCCATCTCCCCGCCGTTACACACCATTGCTCTCAGCCACTCTTTGATTTAAGCAGCTGCCAAGCCTTAGCAGAAAATGGATTGTGATTTTATTTTTATCCCGGAGTGGTAGGTGAAAATGAATGGAGTTTTATTTTTGTCACAAGACAACAGAGAAGCAGGCAAAAAGTTTATCAGTGCAGCTTCAAAGAAAACACTTTGATATGCCTCAGAGTCCCTCTGGTGACAGCTGGCTCGATGCTGTGGCGGCTGCTGCTTGGAAGTATTGGTGTGGACCTGTTACAATCCACAGCAGTCCTACCAGTGTCACACACCCACATCTGGAGGGTCCTGCTAATTTACCCTTAGTGGAAAATTTAAAGCATCAAGAGTGATGAAGCACTAGATGTTTGCATGCTCTCACATGGCTGTAAACATTAGCAAGTCTGCCTAAGTAGCTTACTGTCTACAGTAGTTAACCAGCTTATTATCTACAGTTGTAATCCAGTGTTACTTCCATGTCTAGGGGAATTTCTTCCTACATTATTTTGTGCGGTAATGGAAAAAAAAACCCTGTTCAAGACTATTACTTCCAATCTATCGTGTTTCCTCACTTTTTGGAAGCCTGAATGCTACTATATCAGAGTGTAGGCTAAAGTAGTAAAGTGGACATTGTTGATTTGTTAATTTGTTGGCGGCTGACTATATAAACTGACATGCAGCAAGTGACAGTCGCCATTGTTTTGAACAAATGACCACACAAGCAGTTCACTATCTGCTCTACTCTCATTCAGCTTCTCTGACGCTAACGTTAGCAGCTCCGCCCTGCAAATATTTGGATTGGATTGACCTCAACCCTGGAAAACCTGTATTCCGAGATAGCGTTACGTTTGCTGAACACATTGGTTTGTCATATAAGCATCTCTAAAACATGTTGAAATTGAAATATATATTTGAAAACTGAGAGTCTTAAAATTTCCTAGCTCTTAGCAATGTCCAGATCAAGTTTTATATAGCCTGGACCTTGATCAGAGTCCTTTAATTTTGGGTCTGTTGATTTATTTATGAAATGTTTATTTAATATGCATGTAATAAACTGAAACATCTGTAGCCTTCAAAAATGTGAAACAAATTGTTTTTCATGAAGGTCCTGATTTTGCTGAGCTATTAAAGGGAAACTTTCTTCTGTGACGCATTATGCGGCATCTGGACGATTTTAGCTAGAAAATGAGCAGCGAGCTCAACCTGAAGGGACGCCTAACTCTGTTCATCTGCATTTACTATCCACACTGGAACAACAACACAGTTACCCTTTATGTTTATGAGCTTACATTATTGATATGATATTAATGAATGATAAACTGGGAGAGTGGGGTTCCTAAAATTGGCGTGTCACAATCCACTGGAGAGTGGACTTCTTCCAGCTGAAGAAGTCTCTCCCACTATCAATAAAGCTGTAAAATGGCTAAAAAATATCTTTTCCAAAAACTATTCCAGCCGATTCATACCTTTGTTAGGTTTTCTTTTACAGAGTCTGGAGAACAATGTTTAAATCTAGTCTAATACACATAAACGACGGTTCCCAGTCACTTGAACACAGTGAGGCATACAGCTTTTTAATTAAACACTGGTAGCAGAATGATACTCTATACTGGCCCATCAGCCCAGGTATTGCTTTTGGTGTCTGGACTGAAAACGCTGGATCTGTGCATCCCTAACTCAAAGCTTGACAGCAACAGTAACTAAGGGGGCGTGAAATAGTGAACATTCAATTAAAAAAATCTTGTAATCCAGCGAGGAGTGTTTTCTGTGCTGCAGATGTAGAGTCCATCTGAGAAAGATTGAGGACTGAGAGAAAACAATCAGCATGAAAAGGACCCGGGGATGGAGCATGAGAATTACAACTACTAGTGATGGAAAGGCATTCGCTCTTGGTCCTGTGTAGCTCAGGAGGAGGAGGAGGATTCAGACAGGATTAAGGGTTCAGTTCCCACCAGTGCCTTTAAAAAAAGTATACTTGTGATTCTGCAAGGCTGTTTGGGGAGCAGTGTTGAATAAATGATACAGGTCATCTTCTCTGCTCTGTGCTTGGACTGAGAAGAGTAACAGGCTGTTAAAATATCAGTTTTTTGCCCACACACAACAATACGCCAGCATTGCCTCTTGACCTTCCTCACAATGAGACAGCTGGGTTGAAATACGATAATGATTAATGAGTCGCATATTTTGGAGCCGAGTAGAAATTGTAGCACAGGTTGATGTTTGTCTTCTCATTAAAATATAATGTGTTCCCCATCAAGTTTATGGCTGAAATGCTCCGGCAGTTTTTCAAAGACTTTTGAACAGATTACTCTCCTCTGAAACCCATTTTTTCTGGGCACTTCAGAAGAGAAAAAAAAACAGAAGTGTTGAAACCAGCAGCAGCAGCAGCAGCAGCAGTGAAAGAAGCTGTTATCAGTGTGCGCAGTGGCTCTGGCTCAGCATACTGATTAGTGTGTGAGTGTGTCTTTGTGTATGCATGCATGAACACGTGTGTTTATCTATGCATGAGTGTTGTTCATTTTGTCTGCATTTGCGCCAAGGGTCAGTAAAGTAGCCTTTTTGTTTTTGACAGACTTTGCGTGCACCTCTGTGTTATTTCAGCGCTGTGTATGTGTGCACCTTGCTGTGTATGTGCGTGTAGTGAACGGCAGGTTTCCCGGTCCAGTCTCCTCCAGTTCATTAGGCCCACTGTGATATGAAACAGAGCCAGTGAAGCTGAACACACACTGCACTGCATCCTGTTCTGCAGTTGGCTCGCTTAAGCCACCAACCCCTTCACTGTCTATCTGTCTGTCTGTCTGTCATAGCTCTACTCCTGCACACACAGCTTTTATTTACGTCACAACATCAACCATCTTTATCTACCACGCTGCTGTTTTTCGCTCTTGACCTCTGCTGTTATCATCTATCTCTTCTTTTCTTCCCACCTTTTTTCCCCTCCTCCCTCAGGGGAGCAGGGTGCAGAGAGTATCAAGGCCCAGGAGGTTGTGTAGCTATGCAGGGCTTGTTGGGGCTTTTCGCTGTTGCTGTTTACACTCGTCCATCCTCTGCCGTTTCAGCACCACACACTCTCTTATTCTTATCTCACCTTACAGTACTCTGCCTTCAGTACCTGTCTTTTGCACTTCTGGAATCTGTCAGCCTCCCTTCCCATGTTTCTGTCCCGCATTTGAACAGTTCCTCTAATCTTTTGCTGAGCTTTTAAGTCTTTTTAAGTGAAAAATATGCCAGCACAGCAGGTTATTTCCAATTGTTTCTGACCCAGGTTCTCTTTATCAAGTGTTTTGATGCATGAGTCTCTATTAGGAGTGAAAGTCCAGTACCAGCTCCAGTTGAGAACTGGTTTCAGATTGTCCAATCCAGTGGAATCATACGCCACCAAGCCTATCATTTCCTATAATCAATGCCGGCATGTTTCTCAGAGAGTTGCACTTTGCAATGACGTCACAACAAGGAGTCATGGCAGAGAGAAAGACATGTTCCAAACATGTCTTTTTCTTGAAGAAAGATGACAACATTCTGCTTTTCTGTAAAAATCTTTTTTTATTAGATATATGGACACATCTTTCAATGAAACTTGAGCTTAAACTCCAGGACTGTCGTGTATTTGACGCTCTATGCACGAGTGCAACTGCAACTGAGCAGCACGTCCACCACTGAGGGTAGATATCCTGTTATAATAACATAAGGGCCATGCAGGCAGGCTTAGCAGAGTAAGAAGACTTAAATGAAAACAAGTGCTGTACAAATATTATCTTACTTCACTACCCTGTTTTCTAACTTGGAGATAATCAAACAGTTGCAAACAGTTTTTTCACTCCGAAAATTATTCAGTAAGCAAATCAATTAGGAATTTGACCAATACATTTATCAATAAATCTTATCTATCTGTCTTTGTGCTCACTGTAAACATTATGTCACTTTCTTCTGTTACAAACAGCATTATTGGCATAACGTTGTCTTTGGCAGATAATTCTTACTAACTAACAAAATGACTACATGAGACTAGATGAAGCACCTCTCCTCTCCTCTCCTCTCCTCTCCTCTCCTATTTCATGTCCCTACATTCCTCAGGAGGATATGGCACCGACTCATTGCCTGCTGTGTCCTCTGTCTGTTTGTCCTCTCTCACTCTAACGTCCCTTCTTTTTCTCCCGCCCACGCTCCCTTTACTTAGTCCCACTTTCTCTAGTCTTTCTCTCTATTCACCCTCCTTTCTCTCTTCCCTCTCTCCATCCCTCTATCAGTCCTGGGTGTGACAGTATCATCCCTGATGAGACACCGATTGGCTGCGTGCCGCCTGAAATGTGCATGTGTGTATGCCTTGTAACTGCGCCATTTGCTATAAATATAGACTTTTTTTGCCTCCCTTCTCTCAGCAGTGAGTAGACATCATACCAAGTTGCCGTCATGCTCCTCCACTCTCCCGCACTCACAGATTTATACTCCTCCTTGAGTTATTTATTTAAGTGTGTAGGAGCAGTAATAGCCACTAAAATTGCTGATACGATTGAGAGAGTGCTGGCTTGCTGTGCAGATTGCAGAGTTGGCTGTATAGCAGGAGCTCGTTCAACAACTCTTAGCCTTACACTTTTACATTTGTAGCATTTTGTAAAACTGAGTTACACCGGAGTCGAGTGTCATGGCAGTGAGCATGTACTTTTGTTTCCAGTGTTGAGCTTTTTAAAATATTTTCCCTGTTAACAGTCCTCAGACCCTCTTAGCCCTGTCAGTTATAGCTGAATAGTGAATGAGATGCTTCACACATTCACTGACTGTGCTACACCCTGTAATTTTTAGCTAATGGTCTGAGGCACCAGTGCTGTTTATGAGAGACTGGATTCCTTGAGCCCAGCCTGCTGGTCAGTGTCTCACACATTTTAAGTATTGTCTGGCATAAAAGCAAACAGAAACTGAGAATGACTGGCGGACTGACCCGTTGGCTGGTGGCTATTACTAATGGGTTATGACACAAGTGTGAGGACTGGACACAGTCCTGATGTTTTTAAGTATTGTACATACAATGATGGTAAAGGTTTGGAATCGCTTGCCATAAAAGCATGATTCGGTACAGTTAGATTATAATTTTGAATAGACTTTCATTGCTTTTAGCTTGTAGAAAGTCCTATTTACAAGCAGATTTATTTTGTACAAAGGGTTTATAAAAAGTCAATTAGGTACATGGAGAATAAAACTTTAACTGCATGGCAGATGAGATACATTTACCTCTGAGCAACCGTTCAATTAGAATGGAAAAAAGTAGGAAGTTTGGCAACAAACTGCAGATTTAAATAGGAGTAGGTTCCTGTTTCAGTGTCAAGTGCACAATAATGCCTATAACAAGCTGGAATTGACAGGCATGTTGCTCTAGCAAAGCTATTCTGTATATCAGACTTCACAATAGAAATAGAAGGGTAGTCGGCAGGTTAGCACTGTTGCAGATATCAGCTTAATATAAGATCAGTGGTGGGAAAAGTATTCAGGTCCTTTATTTAAGTAAAAGTGCTAATACCACATTACACAATTACTCCACTACAAGGAACAGTCCTAAATTCAAAATGTTTTAACTGGTAGTGTAGATACCTGTTTGAAATATTTATAATAATTTCAGCACTGGAAATACAGGTGATGTAATTCTCAAAAGGTTGTAGTGATGATGTTCAACCCCTGGTCCTCTTGCCTTAATGTTTAATGGGAAGTATAATTATTTTCCTTTTACATCTCAAAGGCAATCCATCACCTTGGGAAAACAGAATGTAGCTGCTGCGTGTGTTGGTTTAAGTGTGTGAAACAACTTTAAGATGTATAGCTGAATATTTGGGGTTTGTGTGCAAAAGTTCATGTCCATGTGTGCTTGCATATGTCAAGTGTGTACGTACAAGTGTCTCACTGAGCTCCAGCACAGCCGTTATATGTGTGTGTATACACTGTGGTCAGTTCACTCTGTTTTTCCACCAGCCTGCCTCTCTCCGCACCTCCGATACTCCCTCTCTCCCCTCCTCCTCACTTCTCTCGATCCATCTCACCACTGGCAGTTGGCCTCACCAGTGAGAGAGCCCAGTGTACGTACTGGACAGAGCATGTATTGTCCCAGTTTGCCATTAGACACACGCACAAATGCACACAAACATCTCAACCAATACGACCACCTCACACCGGGCAGCCGCAGTCTGTCTGGCGTACAGTGGTGACCTCACAGCTAGCTTCTGGTGTGAAATATGTGTGTCTGTGTGTGAGTAGAAGAATCAGTGCGGCTGGAAAGGTCACAGCTTGTTCTCCTTTTCTCTGCCTTTGGCATTTTCTCTGATTGCTGTAATGCTTAACATTTATTCAGACATTACAAAAGGTTTTCTGATGTTGCTGTGTCATCGCCTGTCTGATAGGCTGGCCCTCTTGCAGATTTAATTTGAAATGTAACATTTCGGCAATGGCCAGATCGCAGCACAGTAGATCTAGACTGATAAATCATCCAGGCCTATAACGGCTGATATTAGTGTCTGTATCAGACTGTGTACACTAACAAGCAGTCACAGTGCAAATACATCAGCTAACATGTTGAGTTTAACAGGCATTATCAGAAACGACTATCTGTTACGTCTTTTCAACACCACGATCCTAGTTCTAGTGCTGGGCTGGTGTGGTGCGGCTTCGCAGGTGGTTCAACTTGCAAACTTTTCTCAGAACCTGTTTGCTTTTCCTAACAGGCTAGAAAGCCACGTCATTACGTCACTGTATACGTCTAAGCTTTCCCAGAAACGCTACCGCTAACTTCAAGCTTAATAACAACAATGGTGGGCTACATCGTCTCTCTACAAATGTTGCTCATGGCTTTGTGAGCCTACAGTGGCATTCAAACACGACTGGTACAACACATATGTTGATTTAGTTTCCACAGTGAAGCTGTGTTTTTAAGAATGGTGGTCACAATGTTTTCATTGGTCTTTGGTCATGAGTATCCCTGCAGTTCGTGGTTCTAGACCAGCAAAGAGTTGGTGCCGCTCTGAAACCAGTTCTTTGGCTGTCAAAAGGTGAGGAACTGGTTTGATATTACACTCCGGCTCCGAACTGGCCCTCGAACTGTCTTGGTTGAAAAGGGGTGTCACATGGGTTTTGCCACTGCCCCGTCCTTTTAGGAGACTAGCAGCAGGTCCTGAATCTATTACTCTAATGAAAGTGAACAGAAGCACTTATTATAACTGAGTCACTAAGTAAATATTGGACCCATTTTTCACAATTGACTTATCTTTTGAGCATTCAGACACTTTAAAAAACATGTTTCAGACGGCCTAACCAGGAAAAAAACAACGTTGTTAAAGTCTTGTTTCCATCCACTACTGTTATGCTACTACTGGGAGTTGGATCATCAAAATAAGCAGCGTGTTGCACCAATTCTCAAGTGCACCATTAAAAACCAATCTGTTATGATTGGTATAATGTTTATATTAACATTTGTAATCAGCAAGTGCAGCTGAGGCGAATGTCACTGGTTGTGCAAAGTATCAGACAAATGAAAAATATGACCTGATGATGGCGCTGGATAAAAATATCAGGGGATCAACAAGTTAATCAGTGATTAATGTGTGTACCAAATGTTACAGCAAAGTCAAGTACCAACCTCTTAATGGGTGTAGAATAAAAAAGTCAGGATCACCAAAGTCAGTAGGATTCATCCTCTGGGAAACATGAATGTCTGGATTCATACCAATCCACCAATTCATCAAGATATATCTGTCTGTGTCAAAGTGATGAACCAGCTGACTTGAGCAATGTAGCAAAATAATTACACTGGAAACCACGTCAGGTGCACTTCAGTGTGAGAGCTGGGTTGTTGTACCACTCTACAGCTCTGCTATGGCTCCTGTAAAGAGAGGGATCTGGGCTCAAGAGTGCGGCATTGTTGGAAGTATCTGGTAGAGTCTATGCCAGTTAATCAGACCTGACTGTTAATGCGCCCTGGTGTGATCAGATGTCACAAATCTCAATGAGCAGAGACACGTTCCACAGCTATTGTATAGTTTCTACAATACTGGTATCGGTTTGTCAGAAAGTCTTTTCTATTTATTAAAAAACAACTTGTGGGAGACATGAGGTTGTCTGCACTGCAGCAGATAAACACAGCTGTTACTCTGACTGGCTTCTACAAATTGGTCCTGCATCAATGCGCTTATGATACTTTATGTTTGTTGCTTTAGATCAGCACTCCAATAGATAGTATACGGATATAGATTCTGGCCCATACCCCAGTTTCAGTAGGAGCCTCAGGCCTGGTCCCAAAACAGCTCTACCCACAGTCCCAGACAGGCTCACCATCAATAAAACAAACCCTGTAAGAGGAAGGAAATGTCGAGCCTCCTCTTTGAACACTGGAGTAAAATCTGGAGTACATATTTGGCATCCCCAAACCTTGAGGTGTTGAAGCTATTTCTGGACACTTGTGGACTTTTTCAAAGGTGAAATCAAGGTGAAGATAAAGCGACTTATAATTTCTATACTCCATTTTGCTTGCCACCGTTTTATTAAAATGAGGTGCTCAATTTCAAAGACTTCTCTTTTTAATCTAAGCTCCTATGGCTCATACTGCAAACCTGCTTACTGCTGGCATAGCTAAACTGTGGTGGGAAATCAAAAACAAGCAGTCAGAAGCAACACAGTGTGAAAAAAGGCTCTGCAGATGCTGTTTTAGGGTCTGCAGATAAAGTTGCAGTGAGGAATCTTAGGTCAGCAGAAGTGGGCTGGAGAGTTCAGGTTACTGCAACAAAAACTCAACTGCAAACGTTTTGTCCTCCTCATCTCCTCTTTTCTCTTTTGTTGCTCATTTGGTTATCTCTCCTCCTGTTTTATTTTTTTCCCTGCTCTTTCTTCTCTTTTATGTTTTTACTTGTTCTCTCCTCCCTGCATCCTCCCACACTCCTCTTTATTTCTGGTCCTGAACTGTCGGGGCTCTCCGTAATAAAGTGAGATGATGAGTCAGCACAGATTTAGATGCCCTGATAAATCTCAGCGTCTTGAGAGTTGAGTGTGAAGAGGGCCATAAAGTATAAACACCCTGCTGAACTAAAGCCCAGTCAGTCTTTTTGTGGCCATATAAATGACAGGTATATTCACATAAGATTGAAGAGTTCATTCCGTGGATGAAAAATAACTCTTTTGTATGTTTGAGGGGGGGAAAGGCCATAAGAAGCCACAAAACTTAACTGCTTTCAAGTCACTTTTTAACAACTTCAACTTACTTTTATCTAACTTGTGATAAAATATTATGATGTAACTGGTTTAAAAAACCATTAAAATCATTCACATGTCGCTCACCCCCCCCTTCATGTGATTTTTGACATGTGTCTTTTATCCTCCTCCCTTTTCAGTCCATTGTTGGTTTGTGAAAGTGAAACACGACCTCTGTCCATCATCTGTCTCCACCCAGATCCATACTGCTTCACTGACAAAATGTCACAATACAGCAGATTATAGATGGAAGTTAGATCATACAGTCTTGCTCTGCCTTCCATCTCATATTAGAAATTATTTGAATGTTAAATGTTCCTGATGAGGCAATTTTGTTCCTAAACCAAAAACAGGACTGGATTTATCTTCCTGAGCATCCTCAAATATCTCCTTTCATGCCATCATTAAGCCAAGAAAGCCTTTTTTTAAATAGATAATGTCATATTGAACAACCACAGTCTGTGTGCAATTTTAAGAAATCTACTGAAAACAACCTCATAATTGTAACCTGTGTAGCTGCATTATCTGATGTTGTATCACATCATCTCCTGTGTCTTTAACAACTTTAAAAGTTAAGTTAGAAATGTTTGAAGTTTAGTTTTGTTATTAATCGTGTTAATGGAAATACACCACAAACCAATAGTATAAGTTTTTTCCATTTTTGTTCTGAAATGAAAATCCCCAGGGTAAATCCACAGAGTAATTATAGCGTGTATGAATATTTTAAATATATAAACATAAAGAAACTTATGAACAAATAGATACAAAGTTAAAGATTAAATAAAGAGAAATAAGAATATTGAATACTATTAAATAAATACATTACAAATGAAGATTGCAGAGTGGATTAGTGTCGTGGCAAAGTTTGTAAGAAGTTGAATAATTCTGTTCAGACTTACCTTTCACTGAGAATTCTGTCTCTTCTATAGAAGTACAAAAACAAAACAAAGAGAAGCCAATATGTCAGTGAAGAATGAAATGGGTCAGAATCAACAGAGACCCCAAATATTGCTATCAATGGGTAAATCTTAATACCCATTGCAAGAACTTTTGTCAAGATGAAAATAATAATAATCGCTCCCGTACTGATGGAGCGTACTGAGTATGGAACAAATCAAAACATGGCAGAGGTAACAAGTGAAAGCAATCCCTTTGTCACATTGGTTTACAATATTTGAAAAGATTTTACATAGCTGAGATTGTGAAAATTGAACTCTGTGTAACACCTTTAAATGTGTAAGCTCCAGCCTGGCACAAGTCATGCGTGATCATATTCTGTACATCACTTTATCCAACCTCCAATGTGTAAAATCTACCCACAGGTCTTCTAGTTCTAGTTTTAGCAACAGAATGATTTTCAAAAGCCATTACTTGGTTTTGTTGTTCTTTTCGATACTAAAATAGCCCGCTGCTCTCACTGGACCGGTATGTTTCTAACTGGTTTTCTTCTGTCTCACAGGCACATGGACTCCTTTCAACCCAGTGACTGTGCGCTCCATTATATGTAAGTAGCTGCTGACGGTGACATGCTCGACTTAGACACAACTGCTTGTTGTTCTCAGACCATGCAAGTTATTTATTTGCCTCCTTGCCATGACAACCGGATAAATGAATTACCTTTTGGAGCAATTTGAATGCAGACCAAAACTTATCTTTGGCCTCAGTAACTGCTGCTGTAGTGGAAACCTGCAGCCATTAATAACAGGAGAAGAGAGCATCAGCAGGAAATGGGAAAGTTTGTCTTAAAAGACAGCTGCCGATTGCCTCCGACTCCAAATATTGATCTGTTTGCACCGTTAAAACAGTTGTAATATGCAGCTGAGGTTAATAACTTTAAACTCTGCAGTGTAGTTAAGGACTAGGTTTGCAGCTTTTTATCCGTCAAACAAATGAAGCTAAACATGTTTTTTGCTTAGTTTTTAATTTCTATCTCTCCTTAAGGATGTGAAACAATGTCGCCAATTTATTTGTTAACTTCAAAGCACACTTTATGCTCATGCATTCCGGTTTAGACAATAATATGTTAAAAATATCTTTCCCCGGGACTCATATGTACTTTGTTTCCATTTTGTTGTGTGACTCGCAGAGTAAATCCCTATAATTCCATCGCCTCCCCTTCCTACTGTTCCATACTCAGTCAATCCATTGTTTAATAGTCCCCCAGCAAGAAGCATATCCTGTGATAACACTCCCTTTGTTGGGAGGTAATTGGATTGAACCGCATGAGGGTGAGGATTGGAGTATTGGTGGAGGGGATCGAGCAGTTTTCTTTCTCTGCGATGTCTTATGAGGCAGGAGTCAGTCAAGTGTGAGCCCCACTGTTTACACTTCTCTGCTCTCTGACAGCGATTTAAACTACATGTGGCTCCATTTATGACTGTATGTCACAGGATCTGTCCCAGCTGCATGCTGTTCTCGAGCTGTGTGTATAAATGTGTGTGAGACAGAGAGTGAATAATGTCCCTCACAGTGTACCTCACTCTCGACCTCCTCCCACTCTCCCTCAGCCATGTTCGACAGGGAAAATAAAGGCGGCGTGAACTTCAACGAGTTCGCCGGCGTGTGGAAGTACATCACAGACTGGCAGAACATCTTCAGGACCTACGACAGGGACAACTCTGGCTTCATCGATAAGAACGAGCTCAAACAGGCGCTGACTGGATTCGGTGAGCAGCAAAGTATGCTTGTATATTTACATTCGATGAATGTGGTGGAGGGCTCCATAGCTGTCCTTAGGAATGTCCTTTCTCTGGGTCAAAAGGTCAGATTTAGTCTTTTTAGTAGCTCTGCTTGTGTTTAAATAGACCGACATGCCACTGGAGATTGTTTATTAAAGGAATATTTAGCTAATTCCACTTATGTTGTCAATACTTTAAACAGAGACACTGGTCGTAGGGGTGCTGAGGAGGCTGCAGCACCCCCCTCTGGCAGTGGCTGTAAGTTATCAGCTGCAATGCAACCAGAACCAGTAGTTTTCTACAAGCTGTTTCTGGTGCAAGTTGCTTGTTAGGGGCCGCAGTCTGACAGAGTGGCAGAGTAGTGTACAACCCCAAATTCAAAAGAAAAAAGAAAAAAAAAGAAAAAAGAAAAAAAGCTTATCAGTTTGAACATGAGGCATGCTGTCTCTGTACAGTTTTCAATTGGATATATGTCAAAAAGAATTAGTAAAATATTACACTCTTAATAAAGCGCCATTATATTGGCTTTCTCTCAGCACAAAAAATATTTAAATTTCTGGTAAAGCTAGCATGATTCTACACAAATGTAACTTAGCCATATTTCTGTTTGCCTTTGTGATTCTTTGTGTTTAAATCCAGAGAAAAGTTATGTATTTATGTCTCATATGATGGTGGCAAAAAAAATGTAATATTGATCAAATGACAAGTCTTACTTAAGAATTGTGTCAGAGGAGCCTCAGGTGCTCAAAGCCAGGACTTTTCCAAGGTCACGTTTGTTACCACACAGTGTCCACAATGGTTAGTAACCAAGAAATGCAAACCGATGTCCAGCACATTGTTAATGCTTTGTTTGCTGTTGTGTGCAGGGTATCGTCTATCAGATCAGTTCTACTGCACGCTGATAGAGAAGTTCGACCGCCAGAGGAAGGGACAGGTGGCCTTCGATGACTTCATCCAGTGCTGTATTGTACTACAGGTAACAGATTCACATTAGATCAAAATATACTGTATAGGACTGGATTTCTCCATTTTTCCCCCACATGTATGAGTGTAGGATGCATGTATACACAAGTATAAGGTGTCCTTCAGTTTACTGTTTGCATCACACGCAGGCTATCTTAAATTTATAACATTCAAGGGGGAATTTTAATTATACATATTTAAGAAACACGTTACAATCTGTCTTTTAGATTATTAATCTCTAGTGGAAGTTCCACTTCAGCCTGTACGTTCCATTTCAATAATTTCACGGACGCATACAATTGTAATGGAAGCTGCCAAGCGTAACTATAACCTCTCACCACAGAAGCAGCTCTTCAGGTACAACAGGACATACAGTAGCTTTTGAAGTGCCTCAGCGTCTCACAGTAGCTCTAGAAGTGTTATCCCTTTGAATAAATGACCTTGTGTTGATATTTATATGCATCTCCAGGAGTGTAGGGAAAATAATTCAAGCTCATATACTAATCAGTGACCCAGTGTTGAATGTCTGTTAACTACGGCAGTAAATGCATGAAATGATGGAAAAGCTGTAAAATCGAGAGATTAAATTCACTCTTTTTCCCTCCTTTCCACAGAGGTTGACTGACGTGTTCAGACGGTACGATACAGACCAGGATGGCTGGATCCAGGTTTCATATGAACAGTATCTATCCATGGTCTTCAATATAGTATAACGCACACGGATCATCACAAAAGAGCACAACTGGACACAACTGTGCCAAAGCTACCAGCTCCTCCCGGATGTCTGCCATGGTGGACACTACAAGATTTTTTTGAAACCTAATTTTTAGCCCCAGTTGGGCTCTTTCACACAAATTTATAAAATGAACACAAAGAAAATATTTCGAGGTTGTAATACCCCTCAGATGGCAGTGTTTTCTGGAGGTACAACTAAATGCTTCATGTATTTGTAAAAAAATCTTGTAGTGTTTTGTTTGATGACAAATCTGAAATGCATCTGGGCTGGTGTTGGGAATATTATGGACACATCCTGTCTTTCTGTCTGTCTGTCTGTCTGTTATTGTCAACAAACTTTTTAACGTCTTAACTTTAATTGATACAATTAAAAAAATAACTCTGTTGAGAGTGGAAATTATGCATTGTAAATATGATTTAAAATGCATTGCATGCTTTTCAGGGAAATTTAACCCCACGTGGAAGCATGCGTTCCCTTTCTCTTGTCTTTTCCTCAGCCCTGTTTTGCTCAAAGCCATGTTTACAAAAACGGTGAAAGCAGCTGATGTCCTGCTTTGAGATTCACTGACATGCCAGCTTACATGCCATATTTGTACAAACTTATTTTTAACTGCAAATTCTTCAAATGTTAGAACATATAATTTTTGGTAGGGGTAAGCATAATGCCTTTAGTATGGCTTATTTTTTGTGCATGATGCCTTAACATGTGTAAAAAGAACACAAAAGAGAAATCTTTTATTAAAAAATAGATAAAATCCGATGTGGAGTTTGCTTTCATCATTTATAAGACCACAGAGCTTCTGTACGTTGCATTGCAGAGGAAACAGATGACCTGCAAAGTGGCCCAATGTCGCCATCTGCTGGTTGTTTGTGGTTCTTACCACCGCAATGCACCAATATGAGACCAGAACCCTGTGTGGGGTCCGTTGTTTCTGTGGGGCAGTGTAAAGTGTTACGCCTTCTTATCAAAGTTGTGTTGAATTGAACTAACATTTTGCGTAAAAAGCAAAATACATAACGATAGTGTTTTTGTCATTGTGATTGTAGTGTCATTAGTTAAATACAGTAGCGTTTAATTTGTTAATGAGTTAAGCTAGAGCTTGTAGTTGTTTATGAGTCAGTGTTAGCAATGGCGCTAAAACAGTTTCGGACGTTGACACCAATTTTCGGGGCTACCTGTCTCGGTAAAACATTTGGACAGTGGATAAAGGCGAGTTTGTTGCCAGTGAAGACCTACAGCACCTCAACGGGAGGTGAAGACAGTGGAAAAGGTATGTGTGGAAACATGTTTTAACTTACGAGTGGCTGTAGGAGGCAGCAGAGGCTGCCATAATGTCACTACAGACGTTACACACCTGTAGTACAATACATTAAATACGAATTAATGCATGGACAGCAACATGCCTTTATTAATTAATGAGGGTTAACATGGTGTTTAGTTAAAAAGCATGGAGGGTTAACTGCTTAATTCCCTCACAACCACAACACTTTGCACAATTTTACTTGTAACGTGGTTACATTTCCCCAATAATATGTTGACGGGTCGTAATCGACATAACCGAGCAAGCACAGGTGAAATTAATTATTTCCATTGTGGGCTCTGTTTACCAGCATGCACAATACCAAAATGAAAGTGAAAGTGGTAAATGGTAAGCAACCATTCCTGCTGTGGCGTGTTCCCTTTCTGTATGGATATCACATAATACATGTGTTGTACCTTATTCCTCACCTTCAGGGACAGTTGTAGCTCTAACATTTCTGATCTGAAAAATCCGAATAAAAATAATTTAAAAAATATAATTAATAAATAAAATACAAATGAATTCCCCCACTGATAAGACATTATCTTTATAATTGTATCTTATTTTGTTAAAATGGGTGCTATGTTGTGCTAAGATTGCTTTATTTTAATTTTATGATTAATTAATTAATTTAGTTACATTAACGAAAAGCAGAAAATTATCAAATTCCTGTCCTCTGTGCTTAATAAATTACTTATCTTGACCAATTATCAAAATAGTTGATGACTAATTTCCAGAGCTGTGACCAAGTCATTGTTTTTGCAAGTCATAAGTAAGAAGCAGGTCGTTGTGCTGAAGTCCCAAGTCAAGACTGAAAAGTCCTAAACTGTAAGTTCTGAGTCCTAAACAAATCATAATGCGCTCTTCACCAAATCTAATGTGATTTTAACAACAGAATAGTAATTTATTACATTTTCAGAAAACATGAATGCTTTTTAAAACGTGTACTTATTTGTTGTACTCTGTCAACAAGTGGATTTGGAAAATTAAGTGTTGCTGCTTGCTGGGAGAATAGTGTTTTGTTGAGTAAAGGAGTTGTGGCACACTTTTTAATCTTTTTGCTTGGGTGAAGGTATTAAGTATTTTCAAGTCATTAGACTCAAATTCAATCAACACTGATGATAAAGTCGAGGTTGAGTTGCAAGTCTTTTTTTATTTTGTCGAGTTAAAAGGCACTAAATTGACTTTAGTCAACATCTGCTCATTTTTAATTGACTAATCATTAGAGAAATATTCTAAATAGTTAATTTTTTAAAAAATGTATACATAGGAAACAATTTTACCACTAAAATGTGATGCTAATGTTTAACCTGTATTCACTAAAATGGAAAACAACACCACGCAGGTAGTTAAAACGTGGCTCCGCTGCCTTGCACACACTGCACTGTGTGATAATTTGTTTGAGGTGTAGCAGAGTAGAAAGGACTGCCTGAAACAAATTGCCTTTTTTTCCCTCCTGCCTCAGTTCACTGGGTTTTGTTTAGCAGTCACTTCTCCTCAGGATGGAGGTTAATTTGCTCAGTAGCTTTGTTTTCCTCGCTCTTCTCTCTTGGATACAGTTGCCTCTGGCTGTGGTTGACAGCTAGATTCCCTAGGATGACCCTAAACAATGTCAGGTCAACTGCCTGCTGCAACCTCAAGCCACAATCACTGGCACACTCACACACACTTATAAACACTGAGACAGAGTGAGAGCCAAGCACTCACCTCAACCCAGACCATCTCTTTCATTGTTTCACTGTCTGTCACTGTTTCTGTTATCAAGTCTGTCCACAAAACGATTTACATTCCATCTCCATCCCTCCTGCTGTGGAGGTTAAGCTTAATGTCTCTGGGTTGGCTTCTTCCTAACTGTTGTGGTTCATATTGGTTTCTGTCTGTGCATCTTCATCATTCTCTGTCATTAGCTGCGGGACAGACTGTGGTCGCAGAGCGCAGGGGGTCCGTGGTCACCGTGGGGATAAACCGGCCCGAGGTGCGTAATGCGGTGAACCAGGAGACGGCGAGGCGTCTGCTTGAAGAGCTGGAGGCCTTCGACAGTGACCCAGACTTAAACGTGGCTGTCCTCCATGGGAAAGGTAGGAGAGCGAGCGGATGGGTGAAATTTTTCACACAGGCAGATATTTACAGACAGAGTTTGAGTCTGGTTTAAATCTCGTTGAGGAATTTTGTCTCCAGTCACAGGCCAGCCAGCCGCATCAGTTTTCCTCTCGGTTCTGTGTTTCCTTTTCCTCTATTTATCTACACCTGGACATGTAGTTTTTTTTAGTAAAATAATGAAATTATGAGAGCATTATACCTGACAGAAGAGTTTTGGAAAATAGGCTTATTTTCTTTCTTGGAGTAGGGCCGGACCTATGCTGGATATCTGAGGCTGATTTTGATTTTAGAGGGAAAAAATAGAGCTCTTCTATCGAATGTGTGCAGATTTTGCACAGATAAGATTATGCAAAGGTACTCAAAAAAAAATCCTGAAATAGTAACGCAATGCATCAGGACCTGGAATGAGACTCCAGGATCAGCTATCTTTCCCAAGGATCACACACTACACTTCTTTGATATCTTTCTTACGTCGTCGGTTAAATATACAACAACAGCAAGCCATGGTTACAATAGTTTGAATTTTCAATTAGTTTTATTTAGTTTTGTCTTTTCAATTTTAGTTCAGTTTTTGTTAGTTTTCAGAGAGTGTGTGTTTGAGGGTTGCTTTTCAGAGGCATTTAGTTGTACAGTAGTTTTAGCCTGAGGGGTTTAAAGAGGCAGACCTAAAACAGACAGAGCGTGAATATTGGGGTATTCAGACAGCATGCAAAAAATATTTTTTCTGGACATTAAAGTATATAAGCATGTTCTGGTAGAAACCCAAAATACAAGCATGAACCTGAAAATATCCATAATATGCCCTCTTTAAGGAAACTACACTCTGTAGCCCTTCACAAGATTTAAACAGGCTAAAAACAAACTGCAGACCGGTTCTCTCTTCTGTCCTCATTACTCGACCGATGGTCTCTCCATCACATTCTTCCTCAACATCTTTTTTCCATCCTCTGCTGCTCAGAGTCCTTAGATGTAGCCGGAATGCCGAAGTGACCAGACCAGAAAAAAAACACACACACCTGTGAGGTGGCCTGCACTGTGTCAGCCACCCAAAGCCAGAATCATGCCACAGCTCCTAATACCTCTAAAAATAATCATCACACACACCGAATGAACTCCTTCCCTCAGTGGAAATAATGTCTTCAACCTGGATCAACCTGTCGGCAGTAGAAAGTGCACCGAGGCCTCAAGAGACACAAGTGTATACTTTGTTTGGTACTTCAGAGGTCGGAGCCTCTCCAGATGACTGCCGCAAAGTGCTACTAGTCCCAGCTGTGAACAGAAAACAGTGTGTCGGAGAGTAATTAGCTCGTGTTAAACGTGAAGGCCGTGAGTGGCACAGTAGGTCGTTCCAGCAAAAGTGGCTCTTCGGTGATTCCCACAATGTCTGTAATGTGCTTTTAATCCTCCCAGCACACATTCCTGTCAGCAGGTTGTCCCGTATTACTGCTCCGCTGTAACAAGAAGACTGACCTTCAGCTGTGATTAGCAGCCCGTCTGTGTTATGAGATGACAAGCAGGGAGGCTCTATTTCTGCTGTCGTGTTTCTGAAAACATAAGGAATCCATTTTGGTCCAATTAGCGCCAACACGATCACACTCTCATAGCTCTCATTTTTCAGTGTCTACGTGTTTTTTTTTAACTTATGAAATTAAGAGTAATTGCTTTCTGCAGGTTTTGAATATGCTGTCACATATTTGGAGTGTTTGGGATTCGGATTTCTGTGGGCGTTTGTGGTCAGGTACAATCTAGACGTCAACCCAGCTCTGTCACTGCAGCCGCATGTTTATCTGAACTTTGGTGAGGCTGCTTTTAATGTCTGTAAAACATCACTAGTTCCATGAAAATGCATTGGACAACCCGAAAATTTTGGTTTTCCAACTTTTTTATAAAGTCAAATTACAAAAACAACATCCAGGTAGTTGTATTTTTTGCAAATTTTGAGATATTGACTCCAATCACCCTTTGAAAGAGAGAATAGTTAAAGTTTTCAGTTTGTCACGAAGGTGTTTAATCTTGTTAGAAATTTGAGTTATCTGTACTTTGTCCTTTCTTTCAACTCAAAGGGAAATATTGTACTTTTTACTTTGCTACAATTAATCAAAATTGTTCTACTTCCTAGTAACTTTACAAATTAAGATTTGTGCATGCAAAATGTAAACTGTGAACAACCAAACAGTACATATGATGCTACTGCGCTGGTTATTGTTATTAAGTAAATAGAATATATCTCTCTGTTTGCCCCCTAACTTAAACATCACATGATACGCTAACATCCTCCATGAATGAACCAGCTCTTCGTAGCTTCTGCTCTTTTTTTCCTACAAGGACAAAGGGCTTTAGGGAGCTCTGTCACTTCGCTGCTCCCATAAACAGCATGACGCACTGTTTTTCTATAATTGCCCTGCGCTGACCCACAGCTGTAATCAAAGCTCCCAGTCGATGGGTGTTGCTGGCACATGTGTTGGTTATAATCATTTTCATTACTGTTACATTACGGAGAGAGGAGGATTTTTATGAGTCCCTGCCTGAGCCTGTGACATAGTGTTTGTATGCCTCTGGGGCAATGTTGTAATTACCACATGAATCCAACGGAAGGGGCTGTGGTTGGAGTATGTTAGTCTTCCATTAATGAGGATATTGTGTGTGTGCATATGTGTGTGTGAGCACATGCATGATTTGTGACTATGTATTGGATTTGGGCTCTTTAGGGAAGAGAAGCATTTGTGTGCCAGCCAGCCCAAAGCAAGCTGCTATCCAAATTGCAGCCCTCGGACTCCAGCTCAACTTGTTGTTTTTTTCATCCTCATCATTTTCCCTTCCTCTCCGACTTTCCAGCTGCCATACTTTGTAATTTTGTGGTCTCCTCCAGGAGGGAATTTCTGCGCTGGTTATGATCTGAAAGAGCTGGCCAATCACACAGCCTCCCTCAAATTGGAGCAAGATGTCACCAAGGGTCCCGGTCCGATGGTGAGCCCTGTGTGTGTGTGTGTGTGCGTGCTAGAGAGGGTTATATCTATATTTCCTTCTGATCTTAATGGAGGGCTAAACGTTTCCACAAAAATATAAAACCAGATGTAGTCAGCAGTGATTGTGAATATTTTTAAGGGTTTGGGAATACAGGTAGTGCTGAGGAATGGGCTGCAGGGAATGATGTTGAATCAGGGAAATGCCTCAATAGCTGCAGTTCTGTGTGTGTGTTGTGTGTAGAAAGTCCTTGCTTCTGGCACACTGCTATCACATGACAGAGAATCAGGATTATAGCATAAATCATGTATTGTAAACTACAAAAAGTGCAGCTTTCCATAGAATCTGCTTGGATTGCATGTTTAAGTCTTTGGGATTGAGTGGACCTCCTGTGCAGAAAATTAAAGCGCTGCATCTCGTACAGAAAACACAGTGCTTTGTTTGTTCAGGGGAAGCCAGAACTGGGACCATTTGTTACTACATTTTGTTTGACAGTTTGAAATATAGAACATTTTTGTTTGGTGAACCATAGAAATCAGAGGTTTAAAAGAATGAAATGGAGCAGTGTGACTGCTTTGTTAACTGTGCATTTCTTCAGTGTTGATGTTTCTGTGCTTAAGTCCTGCAGCTTTGCTCGTTGTTGTATACATTGTGCGTGTGTGTTTGATGTACTAATCCGCTTGTTTCCTCCAGGGTCCGTCCCGTCTGCAACTGTCGAAGCCGCTGATAGCAGCAGTCAGCGGCTTCGCTGTGGCTGGAGGGCTGGAGCTGGCTCTGCTGGCAGATCTGAGAGTGGTGGAGGAGAGCGCCGTGATGGGGGTGTTCTGTCGCAGGTTTGGTACGTCTGACACCTTCAGGCCTTTTTATACAGTAGCTGGTTTCACTGGATTTGGTTTGACTCTGTGTGTCAACTCGGCAGAGATTTTTATCACCACTATATCAGGGCTACACACTTGAATCTTAAACTGACCAGTGGTCAAAGAAGGGGCTGTAAAACTGTGGGTAAACATTTCATTTCCTACAAATTCTCCAATACAATAAATATAAAAATCGTCTGCAGGTCTTCATCTAACATCTCACTATGGCTATTCCTGCTTGTACTCTTCCCCCCATCAGCAGACTTCAATAATAGCCACTAACAAGGCTCCTATTCAATGATAAACATGTCACAATAAGACTTCCTCATTATTTTCTATTAAAAAGCTTGAAACAGCAGAATTCTGGGTTCCCATCAGCTGAAAGTGAACATAAAACAGTAAAATGAAGCAGATATCTAAAAGTAAAAACAGCTGCACAGGAGAGAAACCTTCAAATCAAAGAGATTCAGTCAGATGCTACAAAATCCTGAGAGATGAACACAGAAACTTTTAAAAACATTTTGTCTCCTTGGCCTTGCTGTCTGTACTGTTACGACAGTTACTTCTGTAATATCATGTACTGTTCTTCTACTAGATGAGGCGGTGGTATAATACTGCTACTTTGTTTAAAAATACCACCAATGCCTCATTTTTATCCACAAACGGGACAAACTGCACAGTGAAACCACAGTCTGAGCAGCTTCACTGGGTCTGTTGGGGGTTTAGGGCTTTCCTTCACAGCCTCTCAGTGGAGGTAACAAAGGACATGCTGACACGGCTTGTTTACCTTCTCTACCCAGGTTATCCTGCTGGTCCAGCAGTTGAATCAGTGTCCCTCAGGTCACAAGCTCAGTGAGACTTCTCTATGAATACAATACAGTTTGCTGCTTCAGGCTTTCCTTCTACTTGTATTGGTACTATTTATAACATCACCTATATCAGTGGTGGATTATAACTAAATATGATTACTTAAATACACATTTTGAAGTTAGTAGCTGCAACATGAAGTGATGTATACATTAATGCATCACTAATTATAATCTGTTAATATCAGATATAATTCTACATAATGCATACTTTTATATTTGGTAATTTAAGTAAATTTTTTATGCTAACACTTAAAAAAAGTTGTACTTTTACTTAAGTTGGAATTAGTATGCAGAATGTTTAAATTGACCTAAACGTTAAATTATAACTGTGGTGTTACTATCTTTACTTTTGTAGAAGATCTGTTCCACCACTTGCTGATATTGCTCCTGTTCTGTGTTATTGATATAACACTATAAAGTACTACTATGACAAATGACAGCTAGAGTTACTTCAACTACTGCAGCCTCTTAATACACATCTTCTCCCTTCACTACCTGCTTGTAGTATAAGCTGCTGCTCATTTTGCAGACTCATCTACTATCTCAGGCTGCTTTGACGACTTCTTTTTGATGTTCTTGTATTTCTAATACTAGTCATACTAATGGGTGTATTGTTTCTCTTTTAACCCCACTGCTGTTAATATTACCAATACAATCCTATCACCACTACCTGTCACCTCTCTTCCTCCTTATTCTCTGCTTTGCTGCTTCTTCTGCCTTTGTGTATTTAGCCATCTAATTATATCTGTCCATGAAAGCATTCTCGTGTTTTTCTTTGCATCTACACATACATCATCTGTTTCCGAATGCCAGGAAGTCGACACCGTTTCTATTTTTCAACTTTGTTGCTCTGTCCTCTGTTATCACCACAGCCTCCTCTTGTTTGTGTGCGAGGACGGAGTCGTAGTGCGATAACACCGCTGACCGTGACCTTTCGGCATCACGGCCAGAGTCTGCTGGGCAGTCTTGATAAGTAGAAGAGGAAGCAACCCACTGCCAGGTTTCCACTGCAGGGCCAAACAGGGCTTACATATTATTTATGTCACACAATTTCCTCATAAACAACATTTTCCTTTTTTGGCGTCTCGTAGCTTACTGGCATGGTTTGCCCGCTGACTCTGCGATAGTTTTAAAAGAACAAGTAGTACTTTGGATCTTCTGCTGTAAACACTTTAAGCTAATCCTGATCCCAGCAAGTCGTGGTCGGCTTTACTATGTTAAAGTGGCTCGTGTTGGACCGTCGCAGCATCTCCTGTGTAGCTGTCATTGCTTTAGCCATGCTGCTCGAGGGTTTCAAATACAACCATGGTGTTTATAAATACAACTTATGTACTATAATTTACTGGCAGTACTAGATTTAGAGTGTAAACATGCAGGGCTTATCATCTCAGGCCTGTAATTTACAGGGGAGCATCCTGGCAGTGCCCTTGTCTTTCTGTCTGTCTGTCTGACTGACTGTCTGGTGGTAAGTCCTCAGTGCCAGGCCACACTCCAGTCTCTCAGCAGTGTCTCCTCTCAGTTGAACTTAAAGGGAAACTTTGCAGATTTTCAACCGGCTTTGTATCATTATAATGTGTGTAGTATATGCAAATGAACAATGTGCATTCTGGATGTTGGAGAAGGGGAAACCACAGCCCTTTTCTCTTGACATATAGCACCACATTTTAAAATCTAAGCGTTTTTTTCTACCGCATGGACAACCCAGTTTATGAAAATACCATCTTGAAGAAAAACGTGTATTTCTTGAACTAAGGAATTGGAAAGAAAACATCTTATAGGTAATGGTACGGAAAAAATGGGTACTGTATTGGCACTGCCATTAAAAACATTAAAAAATATTATTTACCTACGTTAAATAAGTTAGTGACTGTTTTTCATCACCCTGCTGTGCCAGACAGACTTGCTCTTTAACTCATTTGTGCGTGAAGTGACATACTGTTTATTATAATTTCTCTTTTACAACTTGTCCCCATAGTTGCTGCGAAAGAGAACAAAACAGAGATCTTTGAAATTAGAAATTTAAGTGTTAAAAATACAAAACTCACCAAGGTAAATGCTTATCACTATTTTTTCCTTGTTACTTTTTGGAAGTCAGCTTTAAGTGACTTAAATGGAGCTTGCATGTGGACAAAAAGTCAAAATGTATAAAAAAAAAGCTATGCTTTAAGAAATATCCATGTACCTGCAGACTAGGCTTAATATTGAAGATAGAAGTTCAGATGAGGGGAGACACAGGAGAAGACAAATAATAGAAGGATTTTAATTTTAACAATGGTTTATCAGTGCATCTTTGGACACAAACTTCTTTTGAACAGACTCAAGAATCCCAGTCTGAGCTCAGTGTGTCCCATTAGGGATGACATTAATCTAATGCCTGCACTCAAACCTCTTCCATCAGCTCAAAACTATGTTTGGGAGGCAGAAATGAGCATTACTGCGGTTTCGACACATTAAGTTGCACATTTCCTCCCAGTAATTAATTCTCTGCCTCCTGATTGCCACATATCTTCAGGCTTGTTTGTCAACACATTTGAGTCGTTTCCGCCAGCTCAGAAACCACTGTGGTTTTTCAGATGTGCATTTAGCAGAGTGATTATTACTTTGACTACTAATTTTCAGCGTTTTTAAACCCATACTCTGCACAGTTTTTTGCTGCACAACCAGCATCTTCACCTTTTCAAGGCTGTAGTTAGTGTTTAAATCCTGGCGTGGCTGAGTAACATAAACTAGATTCAATGGGACTGCCTTCCACGATGAGAATTTCTCATAAGACCTAAAGTTTAGGAAAAAGAGGCCATACCGTGGAAAACGAGTACGCATTTAAACTTTATTTTCCCTACATTAAACAATTGAAAACCAAGCTTCCCTCCCCATTTACATCAAAAGTAGCGCTGCTCTGTGGGACGCAAAGTTTATTTAAAGATCTTGTGTTTCTTACAGATTATTTCCTTTTAATGGTTGAATTCTGTAACCGTTTTGGGGTCGGGCACAGATGGCAGCAGCCGGAGGGAATCCCTGGTGGCTTTGGAGTCAGAAAACCCTCAGAGGCTCGCTGCAACGCTCTGATGTGGGCCAATGGCAACCATAAGGATCTGACAGCTTTCTGGCACGTGATTGGCTGCCGAACCTGTGGCTTCCTGTCTGGGGCCCCTCTGCCTCGCAGAGGAGGAAATGAGAAGGAGGAGATGGTTGCGTCACAGGAGTCTGGTATTAGTGTCTACTGCTCGTTGGATTTTGAGAGACCTGAATGAAAAACCACCGTGCTTACCTAATTCCCTGATGTTATTTTGGTTCCTCAACCCAGAGGAACATTACAAAGCAAAAAAAACGTTGGCACCGGAAAAGGAAACTTAAAATAGTTCAGTAATACTTCATTCAAGGATTTTAAATGGCGAGGCTAAATCAGGCAAAGCATGGAGGTTGTCCAGGATTGTTAGGACAGTACTTTTCTTACGTCCCTGTTTAAAGTGGAAGCCATTAAACAAACACACACACCGATCAGTCATGTCAGTGTCTCCTCCCTTTCTCTTCCTCACTTTTAAGTCCTGTCTCATACCTGGATGAGGGAGAGACGAAGAGGGCCAAAAAAGAAGAAGCCACATGTTGAATCGAAGTCAAACCTCCGTCCAAAGCTGACATAACATCAGCCAATTCAAACACCCGCTCGGTGAGTTTAAAACTGCGTGACATAGTCCAGTGATTGCATCATCTCGCTACAAAACCGGCAGACCTTTCCATAAAGAGTGAATGGACGGAGCAGTTTTGGGCAGAGATAGAAATCAGTCAAAATTTGAAGTTGATGGCAAGATATGGATATCGTTATGAATAGCTTCTTATTAATCCAAAGACAATCAAATGAAGAAGAATTTGAAGTTGAGTGACTTTGGGGCAGATTGGTTCCTGATATGACCTGATCCTGATTAATCTTTCATGTGATTTTTGTTCTGAGTTATGAGGTGCTACGTTTCCTCTTCCGTTTTCATAGTTCAAGGCGCCGTTTGCAGCCTTGGTGGTCTCGTATAATGGCGCTCTGCAAACTATAGAATACACAGGCCTGGTATTAACTCAGTGGGCTAAATACATGAAATCAAGTTAACTGTGTGGCACTCATGTTTGACCCAGCCCAGTGCAGCTGCTTTCTGTCATTCCTCGTGAAGATTTCAAAGTAAGCTTCCGATTGAAGGTTTGTTCTTTTCCTTCTGTCCATTTAGTCTGGAGTTGTCCGGAAATCGTTAATCCACATCAAACTTAATCTCATTACCCTCATGGGAGGCCATTGTAGTGGGTTTCACTTTGATGTGGCGAGGATGCCAGCAGCACCAGCAGCAGCAAACTACAACACCTCAGTGTGTCGTGTTTCACACTCTGTTCTCAGGTTGTTCGTCGCTGTAGATGTTGGATGTGATGTGTGATCATCAGACTTGGTACTAATATCAGGCAGAAACTTTTTGGGTTTCAGCTTCAGAGCAGCACTCTTTGAGCTGGTAGGGATTCAGTGTCTTCATCTGACATTTCAGTAGCGACCTTTCTCTGCTGGTTTGATTTTACAGACTGGAGGATTCTTGTAATTATAAGACATGGTAGTTAAGTGTAATAATGTGCCAAAATATGTACAATCGACATAGATAAACCTCTATTTAGATGTTCATTACCACCCCTTTTGTTAACATTGTGAAGGAAGGTGTCAGTGCTACATTCATGTGGTGTTGGAATAATCAGAAAAATCCAGATGAATACCCCCCTCAATTCAGAAAAACAACATGGAAAGTCCCAGAATTTTGGAATAAATTGCTACCATTCACCTGATTTGCTCTTTTTGCTCTTTTCGTTGACTCACAAATACTGGAAAACGCTATCAATGTGTTTAAACACAATAAAATAAAACACATCTTCTTTGAAGTGCCCGTATTTTTCCACATTATGATTTGAAGCACACACAACTTAACAAAGTCAGGAATTAGTCTTATAAATAATAAACAAATCCATGTTTCAGGTTTTAAAAAGTCCAGATTGCATTTCACTTTTCTGTGAATTGCATTACAATTCATCTATTAGAAATTGAGATATTGTTTAA